>JZKD02S1338901.1:66537-83869 GCA_000966675.3 Picea glauca | reverse complement strand
GGTCAGTGTTTCCAAAAATTGGTATTAGAGAGGGCCTTCACTATAATCCTTAAAAATATTGGAGGAGATCCATGGACACACAAATGGATGATGAAGTTCCAATCCTTTGTGAGGAAAATTATTCTACATGGAGAATAGAAATGAAAGTACACTTGAAGGAAATAGGAGCGGGTATTTGGAAGGCAGTTATTGGTGGATCAATTCCTTTAAAGAACAAGTCAAAGTTTGCAGCTCAAAGGTAAGAAAAGAATAACGATGCATTGTCTCTCAATACCATTCTTAATGGACTCTCAAGTTCTATCAAAGAGAGCATGGGACAATTCACTACCGCCAAGGATATATGGCTAAATCTAGAGGAGACATACCAAAGCAAGGAGGAAGATCTTGAAGAAAACTCCAAGAAAAATGAAGGTAAAGAATCTCCAAAATACTCTATTTGCAACGATTCTAAATGTTATGATGTTGGAAAAAAGGAAGACCTTGAAGACAATTCCATCAATATCAATGAATCTAAAGAATCTCCAAATACCCCCAACTGCAATATTTCAAAATGTGATGACGTTGAATATTTCTCTACAAATGAAGAAGAAAATCTAGAGATAGTTTGTATAGAATCAAATGATAGTTATCCCATGGAAGAAGTAGAAGAAGAACTATCAAAGCTTAAAAATAAGGTTGAGTGGGGTCTATATGAATACAAATCTGACCATTACTATATAGACTATAACTATCTTTCTGACAACACTAAAACTTTCTTAAAAAGAATCAAAGGCATATATTGAAATTGAAGGAAATGCTCAAGGAACAACAAGAAAGAAAAAGACTCAATTAGAAGAAAAGGAAGAAGAGATCAAAATGTTGAAGAATGAAATAGAAGAAAATAAGATGGTAGATGATTAGGTTAGAAAAAGTTTTAAAATTATTTTCCATCTCAAGACCCAAATTGAAGAATCCAAAAGGGTAGAAGAACTATTGAGGAATCAAATAAATGAAAAAGAAGAGTCATGTCATAAGTTGGAAGCTGGAGTTTTTGATGTTAGAAAGAAATTAGATAATTCAAACAAATTATTGAATATCTCAACCATATTGAATGAAATATTGGATAGTCAAAGATCACCAAATGATAAATCAGGTCTTGGATATAAGAAGGAAGGTACACCTGTTGAAGCTAGCACCTCAAAGAAGCATGAGGTAAGTCCCTCACTCTCAAAGAATGCAAATAATATTGCAAGTCAACCATATACACAAGGCAAGGAAAGTTTCAAAAGAACAAATAAATAAAGACATAAAGAATCCATCTTTACACCTCAAAGAAGAGAAACACCTTCAAGATGGACATCGAAGAAAAGGTATGAAAATGTTTTTCATGGTCAATGTTACTCATGTAATGAATATGGTCACAAAGCTTTGGAATGAAGATTTTATGAAAGGAGAGACAATGGAAGATTTCATAACACCCTAAGGTGTTGGAGATGTAATCAAGTAGGACACATTGTTGTTCATTGTCACATCATGAGATGCTACAGTTGTAGTGGATTTGGTCACAAATCCTAGGATTACTGGAACACAAGAAGAAATTCCATGGTGAGGACTTCATATAGCATGACTAGAAGAAGGCATGGAGTTAGGAAGGAAGACATTTTTGAAAAGATGGAAGATCAGAGCTCAACTTATGAGAAGAAGGGACACCTTCAGAAGTGGTTGAAGAAGAATGAACAACCAGAGAAGAATGGAAGCCTTAAGGGAAGCTTAAGTGTGTCATATTTAGAAGCATACGTGGGTTACAGTGGTCACAATCATGTACATATGCATGATGACATATGAATAGGTCACATACATACATGAGTTGTTTGTGAAGTAGGCCATGTATATGTGGTAAAAGACTTGGGAAAAGGGCTATGCACATGGGTTGCAGTTGGATGTGATGGTATAACTTATGTTGCATGATCTCACATTGTTTGTTGCAGGATCTAATATGGTTTATTGCAGGTTTCAAGATTACATGTTGGCATACATAATTGATGTATGTATGATGATGACATATGGTTGAGTGTTAAAATACTATCTTGGATGCATGGTACTAACCCTTAAGTATGGATTGAGGCATTTTCTGTTGAAGAACAATGCTAGTTGTGACAGTGAAGTTATGAAACCTTGGTTATGAGATATATCATGATGATACTAGCTAGAGATGTCATTGATCTATTGAGGCACACATATAGTACATATTGAATGCTTAGTATTTTTTGTAGTGAATGGAAGTTGAGGTTGGTCTATTGGGGTGCATGGCTGGTACATATTTGAGTTTCATTTATATATCTTATGATGTATTATTGGAAGCATATTTGTTGGATATCTTGGTGCATACATTTGGCATATGGATGGGATACATATTGGGACATGTAGTTGGTGAGTTGATGAGGTGATAATGTTATACATCATTGATGGGTCATAGCTTGATCTATATTTGATGCATGATTGATACACTTCTAGTACATTGGTAGAGGCACCTACTAGAAGTTTGATTGCCACGTGTTTTATGGTAAAATTGGCATACATGTTTGAGGACACAACTTGATTGTGGTTCATCTTGTTGTGGTATTAGTTAATGGTTGATGTACTTGCTTGGTACAAGTGGTGATACATGATTAGTGCAATGTTGATGCACTCATAAATGGTATATGCATGTGGATGAAAGTACTTGGCTAAAAGTACATCATTTATATTACTTGTCTAGCATACACTTTGGTACATGAAATATGGGATGATATAGTTGAGACACTTGATTGATTGAGATACATGATTGTGGCACTTGGTTCCTGGTGGAGGCATGTTGGCATAGGGGCATACCCAGGGTTCAGCTCCAAGAGCGCACCAACAAGCCCTAACTACTGGCCCTTTCGGCAACCCCTGCAGGGCCGATACAGTCTCACCCAAAGTAGCTATGTGGGGGTTGCAGGACAGAGGTGTCTTCAACCAGAAGGAATGTAAAGTGGGTTCAAAGTGATCGACACACAACAATCTAGTATTCTTTATCTTCCTAGGATCTACTACGCAATATCTATCTATCAAATCTAATACATTATCATCATAGCAGCATATGAAATGACAAAGAATAGAGAATCAATCACACACAACACAAGATATATGTGGTTCACCCTCTCTCTACATCTATGTCCACAGAACTGTTCTTTATAATATATTAAGATGAAAGCATATAGTTCTTATTTGCACTCTTAGCTAGAATATCTTCTTTCTTCTTCTCTCTATCTCTTCCCTTCCTGTGCACCCAGCCGTAGGACTGATCTCCACACCCAGCTGAAGATCTTACAATACCAGAAGGCTCTCACACTTAGCACTTCTCTTTCTCACAACAATAATCATAACATCAATAACAACAACTAGAACCAACCCTCTTCCCTTATCTAGGTTCTTATTTATACATTACAATAGCTCACCAACATCCTTAGGTCGAAACCTAGGTTTCACAAACCCTAGATACCAAAACCCTAGTTGTCTAAAACCCTAGGCCAACTTGACCCATGTTTTCAGGGCTTCGCCAGCCTATCTTTCCTTCCTTCTCACACGGTGCTCCAAGGCATCCAACGATGGATTTTTCCTCTTGCTGAGTTGTCCACGATACTTCTTTCTTGTTGATCTGTCATCCTCTATCTCCTCGTTCAATGGCTTGCTTCCTTTTACTTCGCTCTGTCTTTTCTTCTCTTTTTCTCACTTCAACCCAGTAACAGTCACTATGTCTTCTACACAGTTCACATTCTGCCTTTTCTTCCTTGGTCTTCACTTACTTTCAAAACCAAGGGCCAACAAGCCCCCAACACTCACCTGTGACTCATCCTGAGGCACTTCAGATTTGACCCTTATGTTTTACTTCGAATTCAGACTGTGCAGTGTAGCCTCTACTTTTTGCTCTATGCCTCATCTCCTTCCTTGTGCAGAATGTATTTTCTGTGTCTAGTACCTAGTTTCAACTGCACCTGGTACCTAGACCCTTTTCCTTATGCTTTTTACTTAGAGTTGTGGGGCAACGGGTTGTCATAATAAAATTTCAACCAGATCCCATTCACTAATCCTTCCTTCCATTCTCCCTTCAAAGTCTTCAACTGTGCAAATCCCCCTTTTGTAACGTAGGCGATCTCATATGGCCCGAGCCAATGCATTCTGAACTTCCCATGATGTTTTATGAACTTACTGGCATATACCAATACCAGATCACCTTGTTTAAATTCCTTCTTCTTTATGTGCCTGTCATGATAGGCCTTCTCTCTTTCTTTCTATACTTGCTGATGGAATCCTACAATAAATTTGTCTTCTTCAAGTTCAACCAACTATGCAAGCCTTTCGCAAACAATGCCAACTTCATCCATTTCTATAAAGGCAACAATTCTTACGCTTGGTACCAAGTATTCCATTGGGACAATGGCTTCAAGACCATATACCAACTTAAAAGGGGTCTGCATTGTTAGCTTATTGCAAGTGGTTCTATAGGCCCATAGTACTGTTGGTACTCTTAATTCCTAGTCATCCCTGTTCACACTGCAAATCTTCGTCAGCGTTTTCTCCAAGATCTTGTTGAGTTCTTCCACTGTCCCATTGTCTTGTGGATGGTAAGGCATGCTCTTCTAGTGATGGACTGCAAATTCCTCAATCAGGGATTCAATAGTCTTATTTATGAAATGTGTGCCTTGATCACTCATAAGGATATTCAGGCATCCAAACCTGGTTATGATGTCATCAAATATGAAGCTCGTAGTTGTAGTTGCACTACAGTCCTTAACTGCTCTAGCTTCGTCCCATCTGGTCAAGTACTTTGTCGTAATGATTATGTACCTGGCTATTGTGCACTTTCCTGGTGGGTTTATAGGTCCAACGAAGTCAATGGCCCATTTCCCAAATTCTTGTAGGGTCAACTATGGTGCTAATGGAATTTCATCTCTTCTGGACAGTTTCCCAACTCTTTGGCATACATCGTAGGCTCTGTAATAGTCTTTATCATCTCTTTGTAAGGTAGGCCACCAAAGGCCAGCTCTAAGAACCTTTTGCATAGTTTATTTTTCTGCGTAATGTCCTCCTGCGATGCCTTCATGAGATTCTTTAAGGATCAATGGTCACTTTGCCTCCATAACACATCTTCTCAATATCTCATCAGGTCCCATTTTGTATAGTTGTCCAGCTATAAGTGAAAATTCTGCAGTGCGCACTACTAGTTGTTTCTTCTATGGAATTGTATAATCGCTAGGTGCCATTCTTGTTGATAGGAACTGGACTATCTTTGGGAAGTGTTCATCAAAATTTCTAATGGCAAATAATTGTGCATCCAATAATGCATCCTCTAAACTGGTCGGCTCTTCGCCATGTTCCAACCTTGATAAGTGGTCAAGACCTTTGTCCGTTCTTCCTAGCTTTACTATGATCTCAAATTCATATTCCTGAAATAGAAAAATCCATCTGCATATTATCCCCCCCAAAACTGGCTTGTTGACTAGGTATTTCAGCGTGGAGTGATCAGTAAAAATTTTAAAGTGTCTTCCCAACAAGTAGTGGAGAAATTTATGCAGTGCATACACTATGGCTAACCCCTCTCGCTCGATAGTGGTGTAATTGATCTCAGCAGTTGATAGCTTCCTTCTGGAAAAGGCTAACAGATGGTCAATATCTTCTTCCCTAGGTTGTGCTAACACTGCTCCTAAAGTAATAGAAGACATATCAACATGCACATGAAACTCTTTGTTCCAATCTGGAAAAAATATAATAGGTGAAGTAACAATTTTTGTTTTAGTGTGTCAAAGCTCTACTGGCACTCTTCTGTCCATTGAAATTGACAGTCTTTCTTCAAAAGCTTCTCCATGGGTGTTGTAATCTGGGCATATCCTTTAATGAACTTCATGTAGTATCTAATATGTCCCAGCGCAGTGTGCAACTGTTTGAATGAAGTAGGAGGGGGTAGATCAACTATAATGGAAATTTTAGATGGATCTACCAGCAATCCCTGCTTGCATACAATATGACCTAACAACACTCCAAATGGTGAGAAGAAGATGCACTTCTTCAGATTCAAGGAAATTTGACACTGTCTTCATTTTTCCAACATTAGCCTTAGACATTCAATATGATTTTTCAATAAACTAAAAACAGACAAATCATCAAAATATACTTCTAGAAACTTATGTAGGAACTCTTTGAATGCTTCAACCACCACCCTAGAAAAGATGGCTGGGGAATTATTCAATCCAAATGGAGTCATTGTATATTGATAAGACCCCCATTCTATTGCAAATGTGGTCTTATGGCGATCTTCCTTGGCAATTCGGATCTGATGGTATCCCGAGAATCCATCTGTAAAAGAATATATCTCCTGGCCTCCCACATTATCTAGCACTTCGTCAGTCAATGGTGTAGGGAATGGGTCATGCAAATAGGCATCATTCAGCTTCCTGAGATATAAACATATCCTGATCTCCCATGTCTTCTTATCTTGCACCACCATAGGGATTATCCATTCTAATTCTTCGACGGGTTCTATAATTCCTTCTTCCAGCATTATGTCGAGCTCAATCTTTACTTTCTCCTTATACTTAGGGTTATATCTGTAGGGTTTCTATTTGAATGGTCTAGCATCTAGTTTCAAAGGGATCTACATCTCTCCCATAGGCCCTTTAATTCCCTTCATATCGGTGAACTTGGTTGGAAACAAGTCTTGATATTCATGCAGTAATTTTGTAATCTTATCAATAGTGGCAGCATCCCAATAATCTCCAACATTTGCAAGATTTGGTGTTTGTTCTGTTCCAATATTGACCTTCTTAATCTTGATTGGATTTCCAATGAATGGTAACTCAACTCTTGGTCCTTCCACATCTCTTTGGCCTTCTGTTTCTGCGATGTTCAACTTTCATGGATCATCATCTTCATCAGCATTGATGTTGTAACAGCCTTGTAGTTTCTAGAGAGGCACAGTCCATTTGTCCTCTTCTTGCTCCAAAGGGAGGTTAGATGCCTCCTGAAATAATTTTTGTCTTGCAGTCTATAATGATTCGGCTACTGAAGGATATTAACTTTCAAATAAGAAGGTAGTTACAAAGTTTTGAGTCATACCTTCCCAATCTGTAGTGATGAGGCGCAACTATGCTTGAAGGTACCAGTTGATAGGGGTTGTGTCTAGTGTGTTAATTAACTTATGCACCCACTGATCTTGAGGAATGTTTCTCTAGGATTCCTCACAACTTCGCACATGGTCCTTTGGGAAGCTTCGACCTATGTACCAAACTTCACAGCCTTCTACTTTTGTTGATAACCGCATGGTCATTAGGGTGAGACATTGTACCCATTCTGTAATGTTTTTTTATGTGTCCCCCGCCATATTGATGGTGTAGCTTTCAAGGCCTCATCAATTGCCAACAATCTTTGTTGCATTGGTACACTTTCTTCAAATTCTGACAAGAAGGTTTCTAAAGGATTCAGACCATCAAAGGTGGGTAGGTTACTTACTGTTGTGTCGTTCCAACGAACTTCTCTGGTTAATCTAACACATCTTTTTGTAGATACTTCATACATTTTATTCTTCCAATTCTCCCGTGCTTCTTCTAAGTCTGATGAACATGCGTTGTCACTTCACTAGCTTCAGTTTCCATCGGCCATAGGATTAATGTAATCTTGTTGTCTGGATGTTAGTTTGTATATGTTTTCCAGTTCATATGCGTGGTAATCTTCTCTGATAGGTTCTGTGTATCGCTGACCTTCATCTGGATATAAAGGTGCAATGACCCTAAGGCCATCTCTTTCAAACATCATACGTCTTTTCTTTAAGTCAACCATAGTGGAATTATTGAATGCCCAATCAATTCCTAACAACACAGGGTAAGGACAACTATCATCAACTATCTCAATTACCTCAAAATCTGAAAACATTCTTACTCCGTTGATGTTCACAAGGACATGTTCCAGTCTGCCAAAGGGGCTTACAACTTGTTGATTAGCCATCCTAAGCCTGATGGGGGAATAGATCAAATTCAGTTTTCCCATCAGTGCCCAGGTTTTCTTCGTCATGACATTGACCTCCGACCCTAAGTCGAGGACCACATAGTCTATACCATATTCTCATGTTTGAGCATTCAAGTGTAATTCCTTATTTTTCCTTCTCTTTTTAGTGATTTGGTTTACTACCTTGTTTAGTAAAGGGTACATCTTTCCTAGCTTATACTATCAAATCAAACTTTGTAGTTCTCGTACAACGCTTTCATCCTAAATCAACTTAATACAAGTATATATAAATTCCATGAGCTTGCTTACCTCTTTTCCTTCTTTTGGGGAAGTAGACCGATCGAATGCCAGAGGCATTCCATATTATCTTACTTCTAGTTGTGTCTTTGATGAAGAGCCTTGGTCTTCTTTGAACTCTTTTCTTTCCTCTTCAAATATTTGTCTTTCTTTCTTTGCATCAAAAGTTTGGGTCTTCTCTACATATTTTGTGATTCTTGAGTCTTCTGTAGTCCTTCCTTGGGTCAGTCTATCTTATCCTGTAACAACACCTCCTCTAGTGATAATAGTGACTCTAGGGTATTCTCTGTGAGGTTCGGCGTATAACAGTTTCACTTGCAGGTTCTGCTGAGGTCCTCATCTTTCCTGAAGCTTAGCCAACAATGTTGGACATTCCTCGATAACATGCTCGAAGGAGTTGCAATAGATGCAAGTGGTACAAGGGTTTTGTCAGTCCCTTGCTAGGTGTCCTGGTTGTGCGCAGTTATAACAGATTATCTATCCTTGGCCTTGACCCATACCTCATCCTCATTCTCTTCCTCTGAATCCACCGTGAGGATTGAAGTTTCCTCTCCCAGGGAAGTTGTACTACATAGTGTTTCCTTCTTGATGTACTTCGCCTTGAATTTTGTATATGTCTCTTGAGCTTTCATGCATGAGATCGTAAGCCCTACAATCCTTATCATCATGTCCTACGGACTTACAGAACATACTTTTGCATGTAATAGCACTCACCAAGGCGATGTCTATTTCTGCATACCTTGCACCAGGGTAAGGTGACTTACTTCAAAGGGCTCAGAGCTCCAGAGGCCAAGTATTCATGAAATAGGGGACAATGTTCCTTGTCATGGCCTTTTGATTTTCATATGACACACCAGATGTCTTCTCTTTGATATTTTCCCTTGTCTTTTCTCATATCTTCAACCTGCAGAGACAAACTAGTTAGATGACTCAAGATTTGACTCATACCTGAGATGGATTCTCCCATAGGGGTTGATTCTAGATTCATGGCGATCTCCAGCACCTCAGCCTGCGAAGCAATCTTCTATTGCATCAGAGGAACTCTAATGTGTGGTAAAAGGGCAACGATGAAACACTCTTTGTTCTACTCATCTAGAATCTGAAAAGTCAATCAGTCGATTAAGGTCTTGAATCTTTGATTGAATTCCCAAACAGGTTAGGCTACCTTCTTCTTGATCTCTTTCAGCTCTGTAAGACATTGTGATTGCGATTTGGGTTTCTTGAAATCTGCAATCAACACATTCTTGATCTGATTCAGCAGCTTAGGTTGTGCAATTCCTTGGACAAGCTTCATGTACCAACTCAGTGCACAATCCCTTAGGGTAGTACTAAACTGGATTCTTTTAACAGCTTCGTTGGTGACATTTTTAATATTCCATACAACTTCACATAGGAACTAGTGTTGATCAAGGTCTTCAGACCCATCACCCCTAAAAATAGGGAGCCTCATCTCATATGCCATATATCTTCCTAGGGTTCTTGACTGAATATGTGGTGGACTACTAGTGATAGTGCTTTGAACTCTCTGGTGGCTTGGATTACTCTGGTTGCTTAATGTTACTGAATCAACAGGAGGGAAAATAGTACTTACTTTAGTAGTCTGCACAGTTCCTGAAGTTTCTGGCTCTTCATGGCGAGGTTCTTCATATTTCCCTTCCTTTTCCTTAGCAGGTTCTGAATGCTCTTCATCCGTCAGATCTGCCTCTTCTCCACTATAGAAACCCTCATCCCCGTAGTTCTTCTTAAACAAGTTCGCAAGGTGAACTTCTCTAAACACTCTCCCACTACACGTATGTCCATCCTTTATGTCACTATCACTATCTGAATTATTGAACATTAGCTTTTTCAAATCTGACCAATCTATTATATCTTCAAGATGTTCTTCTCATGCAATAGCATCTTAATCCTCAGCTTCAAAAAATGTAAAAATTTCCCTCTGGGTCCCTTGAAGAAACATTTCTCGGCTTGGCTATATGAATCTACTCTGTCAACAACAAACTCGATGATGTACCCTCCAATGGTGCTCTCAAACCAGTGATCTACTACTCGTGATATGGTGTTATCAACTCTCTTGACCCTCTTGATCATCACTGATGTCCAAACCACAAGAGGTCTAGATCTGATTTCAAACTGGGTATCTTCTAACCTAGCTAACCACTCATATAGATCTTGATGGATTCCTCCAAAGAAAATATCATGTATATCAATAAAGATATATATCTCCAACCAATCCTCAGTACTAAGATTAGGGTTCTTGTTCTGGGCTTCAGGGAATTCCTTTTCTTGATCCTCTATCCACTTTTGAATATTTTTCTTTGATGGAAACCACCTTGACATTCCCTCAAGAAGATTCATGTCCCGACAACGGAACCATTTGTTGGCACAGGGGCAGGCCCAGGGTTCATCTCCAAGAGCGCACCAATAAGCACTAACTACTAGCCCTTTCGGCAACACCTACAGGGCAGATGCAGTCTCACCCGAAGTAGCTATGTGGGGGTTGAAGGATAGAGATGTCTACAACTAGAAGGAATGTAAAGTGGGTTCAAAGTGATCGACACACAACAATCTAGTATTATTTATCTTCCTAGGATCTACTACGCAATATCTATCTATCAGATCTAATACATTATCATCATAGCAGCATATGAAATGACAAAGAATAGAGTGTCAATCACACACAACACAAGATATACGTGGTTCACCCTCTCTCTACGGCTACATCCACACAATTGTGCTTTATAATATATTAAGATGAAATCATACAGTTCTTGTCTGCGCTCTTAGCTAGTAGATCTTCTTTATTCTTCTCTCTATCTCTTCCCTTCCTACGCACCCAGCCGCAGGACTGATCTCTGCACCCAGCTGGAGATCTTACAATACCAGAAGGCTCTCACACTTAGCACTTCTCTCTCTCACAACAATAATCATAACATTAATAACAAGAACTAGAACCAACCCTCTTCCCTCATCTAGGTTCTGATTTATACATTAAAATTGCTCACTGACATCCTTAGGTCGAAACCTAGGTGTCCCAAAACCTAGATACCAAAACCCTAGGTTTCTAAAACCCTAGGTCAACTTGACCCGCATTTTCAAGGCTTCATCGGCCTATCTTTCCTTCCTTCTCGCATGGTGCTCCAAAGAATCCAATGGTGGCTTTTCCCTCTTGCTGATTTTTCCATGATCCTTCTTTCTTGTTGATCTATCATTTTCAATCTCCTCGCTCAACGGATTGCTTCCTTTTACTTTGCTCCGTCTTTTCTTCTCTTTTGCTCACTTCAAACCAGTAACAGTCATTGTGTCTTTCGTGTAGTTCACATTCTGCCTTTTCTTCCTTGGTCTTCGCTTACTTTCACAACCAAGGGCCAACAAGGCATATCATGAGTGATATGACACTTTTTTGTGGAACACGGTTGGCATGTTGGTAGAGGCATATGGTTGATACACTCCATTGATGATATCTTATGGCATATTCTACTGTATTGATGTACATGGATGTTGTGCATGATGGGAACACAATTTGGTACATGATGTACTTGGTTGATGTTTGTTCATGATTCTCTATTTTATTGTTGACATATCTTTTTCTTCATGATGTATGGTATGGCACGAGTTTGATGAATGGACAGGTCTAAGGATCGTCATAGAAAGAGCGGCTGATCTATGATTCAGTTGAGCAGTAGCATTTGAAACATAAGAATATTATAGCGGTATCATATTGTTCATATTACAGAGAAGATAGGGGAAGACATACCTATAGGGGGTAGTCATTCTTATTCCCATGATTCTAGGAGGAGATATTTATCATATGCATACCTGGGGAAAGAGAAAAGAGGTATAGTTCCAGGGGGAGAATTGGTCATAGTGGGGGCATGAGCGATATGTCTTCAGCATTAAATCAGAGTGATATCCCTTGTTCAAAGGGGAGAGATTATTCAGAGAAAGATCAAAGGCATTCAGACAGGGGGAGCAGCCGCAAGGAGAGAACTACCTTTGTCATTGATGTCAAAGGGGGAGAGATAGTCACATTGATGTGATTAATATAACTTTTTATGTAGAACAATGGCTTGTCTACATGTTTCCATCAATGATTAGTGTTGACATCAATGTTGGTATTTCCATCAATGACAAAGGGGGAGATTGTTGAATCATGTTCTCATTGATGCAAAAGGATGATTGATTGATTGATATCAAGGAATTGATTGATGCCAAAGGATGATTGATTGATATCAAAGGTCAAAATTTTGATGTCAAATGATTGATGTTGATTGATGTCAAATGAACAATGTCTTGTCATAATATATTGATGAAGTATGTATTGTCATTGATGTGAATGGATTGATGTCAAGTGGAATCATATTCATATGATGTCATGCATCGATGCAAGATGGATCAATGTGTTTTCATTGATATATGATGCATAGATGAAGATGGATCAATGAGTTTTCATTGATAGATGATGCATAGATGAAGATTGATATATGGATCCGAGTTGGATTGATGAAAAGATGAATCATTATTGTATTACCATGGTTGATAAGGAGTACAAATGGATGAACTCCAAAGTGGTCCCCTTATGGTGAAAGCCCTCACAGGAAGACGCTTTGCGGTTGAGTTATCCTAGAAGTATGGTTAGAGGACCCATTCTTAAATGTGGAATAATGAGATGAAGATCAACTAATTTCTTAGTGAAACTATCCTATTTGGATAATTCTTGTCATGCCATTTTCGGTGGTGTGTGGAACGCCACATAACTCCTCATGGTTTGAGAGTTATGGCCTTATGAAGTTGGAGGACCCTCATATGATGGCTTGAAGCCCCAAAAGGTCAAAGAAGTCAAAATGATTACAAATAAGATATTATTTAAATAAAGTGAAGTGATTATTTAAATAATAAAGTGACAAAGTCAAGGAGGATTATTTAAAATCAAATAAATGGAAAACTTTCTATTTATAAAAAGTAGTTATGAGAAGGTTAACCCTAAAATGAGGAAAGAGGGTTAAGTGGTCAAGTGACTATTGGATACATGGACAAGTGGAAAATTGGGCAAAGTTGAACATAAATTATTATGTGGACAAAGTGGCTATGTGGGCCAAGTGACCTAGAAGATTATTCTAAGGAAGCTACTTGGAGAGTACAAATAAGAGGCAAGGGTCTCTTGTGAAATGAATCTCTTGAGCATGTATTGAAGATCTATTTTGAGAGAGAGAAAGAGTTTGTAGGATATCATGGACGCATCAAAGTTTTTGTAAGTCTGAGATCTTGACGACAGATGTTTTGGAAGTTCATAAACCCTAGTTTCTAAATAAGTACGCGAGCAACAATGGTCCAGAGAGCGTACATACGCAGGCTGCAGTGAGATAGAGCGCGTACATACGTGGTATGAATGAGGACAGAGCGTGTACAATGAAGAAGTCATGAAGACTTGGTTGTGAGGTGATGATTAGGTTCTTGAAGGCTGAAGCAAGTTCCAGAACTGCACTCTATGGGCTCAAATCTTCCTTAGAAATTTTGGTATGGTTGCATAGTTGTCTTGATGGATATTCTTGCTTATTGTATGGTGAATACTTAAGGAATTATTGGTATGCATGTTGTTATATGGCTATGTTGGTTGATTGATAGAGTGAGCATCACTCTTATGGTTCAATACTGATATGATTCCATAGTATACGGTTTGCTTATACATAATTGAATAGCATTCATATTGTATGGTTGAGGAGCATAAGTAAGTTGTTGGAGAGCTTGGAGGTGTTGTGATTGGTTATGGTTCAGATTGGACAGTGAAATATAGAAGTGAATGTCACTGAAGGCTGTAGAGGGTCTGAGTTTGTCTTAAAGAGAAAAACCCTAAGTAACTCAGAAGTGATACGCAGGATGTAGTATAGATAGGTCGTGTACATACACAAGCTATACTATTGGTAGGGAATGTACATATGCGTGCTACACTACTGACAGGTCGTGTACCTGTTGACATATTGGTATATGTTGAGGATTGATTCCTCTTCCCAGTTGGTGTTGAGTTGTGTAAGTTGAGTCTTACATTATAAAGTTGGTTCTCTTGTAGAGTTGTACTCTATTTAGTTGTTGTTGATAACCCAAGTATTGTAGTCTTTAATAAAAATGAAATTGTACATACATCTTGTGTTCTTTTTGTTCCTTGTGGTGATGACTTATTGATGATATATGTTGTTGATATATGTTGTTGATTCATGTTCACATTTAACTGGTTATAAATGACAACAATAAGTAATGAGTAAATGGTGATTGATAACTAAGGAGTTTTGTGAAGGGGAAGTTTTGGGAAAAGAGTCCCACACTCATCCACCCCCCCCCTCTAAGTGTGGTCGGTGTGTCCAACGTAGCTCTCTCCATCAAATTTATGTTCCTCAGTTTTGCAACTCCACTCTGTTAAGGGGTATATGAAATTGTCTTATGTATTTCAATGCCATTATCCTTACAAAAGTTATCAAACTCTACATAACAAAACTCACCACCACTATCATTTCTCAACACCTTAATCTTCCTACTGGTCTAATTTTTCAAGAGAGCTTTAAAATCCTTAAACTGTTAAAATCATTAGATTTATTTATAAGAAAATATACTCATGTCCTTCAAGAATAATCATCAATGAAAGATACATAATATGATGCATTAGAAATCAAAGGAACTTTATTTGGACCAAATACATAATAATGAATTAAGTCCAACATCCCAAAATATTTATGAGAACTAGAATAAAATTGAACGTGGTTATATTTTCCATATATCCAATGCTCACAAAAATCAAATTCAAGAGCACAATCAATTAATCCATCGACAAGAAAAAAAAATTCAAGGCTCATAAGCCCTTCTCGCCTATATGGACCAATATTTGGTGCCATGGCATTGAATATTTTGTAGGTAACTTTATTTTTGAAGCAAGAGCTTGTTTAGGTACTTAGAAAGAATGACCATTAGAGGTAGATATAGGTTTTGATTGTGAAGGTGAAGATCCTATATATCTCTACACTACATAAATCAAAGGATTATTACATTGAATACTACATGAATCAATATGGAACAAAGTTCCCACACAAACACCCTTAGTGAGAAAAATAGCTCCTCATACCATATTACACCCTTTTTCAAAGAAAACAGTCTATACACTTGCACCACTAAATGTGCTTACTGATAGTAGGTTTTGTGCCAAACTTGAATGTGAAAAAATCCATTGATCCCCTTTACTCTGTTATTAGGGAACCTGATCAAGAATTTACCATGACCAACTATGCTGAGAGGAGAGTCTTCGTGAAGGTATACCATCCCACCATCATATTTATCATACACTAAAAACTAGAGTTGATGGGAAGTCATATGGAAGGAAGCTCCATATCCTATCAAGCATGCACTCTGGCTTACATGGGTTACCAAAGATGCAACAAACGAATCATCACCATTCTCTTGAGAAGATTTTTCAAACTCATCATTAGAATCATTCTTTTCCTTCTTATTATTCGTTTTCTTTTCCTTGTAGCCTCTTTTTAAATGCCCAACCTTGTCGTAGTTCCAACATTTTTCCGTAGACTTTCCAAGAGACTTATGTCTCCCACAAGATTTGGATTTTCCCTTTTCTCTCTTCTTTGCTTTCTCCCTAAATCTTAAAAAAAAACCCAAGGACTTGTTTGTGGATTTAGAAGCTTTCAACCTCACCTCCTCTAAGAGTAAAATTGTCACGACCCCATCAAGCACCAATGTATTTACAGTGTTTCCATTGTATGTTATTGGGTTGTCCTATGAATCTAGAAAAGAACACAAAAGCGTCATACAATAATCCTCCTTATCCATCTTCACTCTAAATGAGATCAACTAATTCACAATAGTATTAAATGCATTTAGGTGCTCGACTATAGAATCACCATCACCCATTCTCAAGGAAAACAATTTTTTCTGCAGAAAATTTTATTAACCAAGGATTTATCCTGATACAAATCCCCCAACTTCTTCTATAGAGTTGATGCATTTTTTTTCTAGAAACGTTCAATAATACCAAATCAATCTGAAACAAATCCGGATAAGGATTATTTTCTTTCTCTCCAAAACCACTCACTCTTCATCTTTCATACGATCATGTTTGGTTCCATATACTACGACCCATAGATCTCGATCTATGAGAAGATCCTCCATCTTGAGCTTCCACAACTCAAAGTTAGTGCCATTAAACTTCCCATTTCTAATCTAGACATGCTTGCAATTTCCCTACAACAAGATTTCCTTATGAACAAACTACCACTTGAATCAAGATTAGATAAAAAAAGACCTTGTCCCTAACGCCTTATATTCTAGGTGATTAGGCTCTGACACCCAAGAAAAGGTAGCATAAGTTTGGAATACTCTTCCTACACTAATCGATGAGAGAAGAATGTACATAAATTAGATAAAAATAGTTGCAATAATAAACAACATAGAAACATACAATCATCAGACAATGATAAATTCCTTAGGAAAACCATTTTGGGAGAAAAAACACATAGTCCAAAGTACACTCAATGGATTATTCAATGACTAATTGGAACTACAATACATTATAGAGTATATGTGTTCTCAAAAAGTGTTCAGGAGTAGCATAAGGATTCTGGAGAAATTTTGGCAGCATAACAATAAGATAAAACTCACACTTTGTTTTCTCCAACCCTAGCACTCAATAAATAAGCATAGCCAAAACCATAAACCATTTATGGTTTTCCGATTCTACATGTTGGAAACCACTATCAACTAATTGGCGAACTATTGTTACTTAGCATCCATTGTCTGCTAGTGAGCTGCATTTATTCTCTACCATTGCTCAATGATTATTTTGTGCTACTATTCTGCATTTATTCCCAGTTATAGCTTTGCACTTATTTCATGTTCCACTATAGGATTGCAATACTATGTATGACACACATGTTCCAACACACACACACACACACACACACATATTTATAAATTGATAATCATACATACAAATTGATTGGTTGTAGTGTGAATATTCTTGTTGCTAGACTTTCCACCTTCATTT
>JZKD02S1338890.1:0-11694 GCA_000966675.3 Picea glauca | reverse complement strand
AGTCTCCTATATATACCAAGGAGACATTTTCATTTTGAATCATCTTGTACTTGAACATTTTAGTGGGGTAAAAGGAGGTTGCCCCCTCGAAGAGGCTTATTATCTGAAATTATCTTTTTTTCAAGGCGTTGAGTACTTGTTCTGAGGTTTTTCTATGCTATATTGATATTTGGTTCTTAACAATGGAACAAAGAGCATACATAGATCTAAAACAGTAGCAACTCGGAAATAAATAATACAAAACCAAAATAAAACCAAAATACTATGCAAAAATATGCATACTCAAGCTTTATACCTCCGGATCTGACCGTATCTTGGGAAAACAGAAATGTTTTCGAGTGAAATGAAAAGTTTTCTTGAATGAAAAGAGTGATCCCGATGCAATGGAACAGTCCTCTCAGCCCATAAATGTACGAAAAGAACAGAAAATGGAGATGAGGAAACTCGGCTTCACGATCTCGATCTACAACAGGAGCAGATCTTCAAACATGCTCTGATACCATGTTCGACAACACATGTATTCCAACATAGGACAAACACCTTCAGTAACCACTCACATAACCAAATAAAAGATCAACACACTGGTGTTTTCACGTGGTGAAACCCCTACAGGGAAACATTGATGGCCCCAACCAACGCGAACACTTGGAGCAGTTTATTAATGCAAAAGAAAAAGATTACAAAGATATTTTACAAGAGCATTTCTCACAATCAATCATCGGAAAATGATCCTCTATGCTCTTTAAAAAGAGATCATGGACCAATCGGGTGTTCATCCATGGATCAATGGTCGTTAAAACCAAGGATAGCATGAACCGTCGGATCACTTTATGTCAGGAACATATCATGACCGTCAGATTTCCTAACTAAAAATGCATACTAATGCATACTAAAGAAACACACTAAGAAACACACTCCTAAGTGTCTAAATATCCTAACAACCAGGTCATCAACAAATTGTGGGTTGGGAGAGAGTTTATGGTAAGCTATTGGAAGTTGTTTATGGACATCAACAATATTTTCCAATAGGTATGAAGATTCATCCATGCGAGGATAAAAGTAGGTGCGGTGCATCTCCTTACATAACAAGCAAGGAAATTTGAATTTACCCTTATTACATCCAACCTTCTTACTAGTTGATGGTATGTAACTAGCATGAAATGCAACAGATGACGATGTGGGTTGATGACCTTGAGACCACACTTCTACAACCTTGGGAATAATAGGGAAATCATTGAGAAGGTGGTCGCCCTTACAAATCCTGGAAGGGAATTTGGATTTGTGATGTGTCTTGATGGACTTGTCGACATTATCAACACTCCCAGCATGGTGAACAATAGTTTCTTGATGGATTGCAACATGTCCTGCAGTGGTTGGAAGTTTTCCCCCTAGCTTATTTTTCTTCCTAATATTCCTTTTCTTCTTCTTCTTATCTACGTGGTTACTAGCTACAAAGATTTCACTAGGAGAAGAGGAAGAATGGGAAGAACAACCTATGGTTGAATAAGGTAGAGGATCAAAATGAGGTTGATGGTATTGGGGTGGAGTGATTACGGACGAAGCAATGGGATCATTTATGTTCACCGTAGTAAAAAAAAAAGAAACAACCCAATAGTGAGTCCAGGAAGATTCAAAGTGGCGATATAAGGAGGACCAACATATCCCACAGAAGGAGAAACAAATGATAAACCAAGGAAATAGGTTACTTCGTTGGTAGTTCTAGGAACTGACACCATAGACACAGACTCAACCCTAAGGTTTTCTAGGGAAAAACAAAACATCACACGCTAAAAAATCTAGGAAGCAAACCAAACAAACATGCCTTTTCACAGTGAAGCACTAGTTGGTGATGAAATCCAACATTGCAGGATAAAAGTAAGAAGGGGATGGGATAGATAGGGTGGATTAGTTACGTTGGCGACCTGCTTAATGGATTTATGCCTTGGTGCAAGTTCCCCCATGGTCTATCTGTGGGTTACCCTCCAAGGAGACCAAGTGAGTTTGACCAACCTCTAACCCAGGTACAACAAAGACTCCCCTTTGTCATCACCTCATGTATGAAATCTAAATACAAAGGACACTAATTTTACCAACTCATAGTCAGCCTTCGGGCAGGTACAGTGAACAGTCGGGTTTGAACGTATGGGAAGGATATCAAGCCTGAAGCTCTTCAAGAGAACTGAAGACAAGTGGATCAGTAAGAATCTAGAGGACCCCGAATGGATTCAAAGTTCATGAATCACTGAGACCAAAATAAACCAATAATTTCTCAAGAAAACCCCCCAATATACTCTCTTTCCTCTACGATTGGTTGAGCCTAGGAGGGGTAATATGCACTGCTCTCGCACACAGGACCTCATGTTTATTCCCTATGTGAGAGGGGGTTCCTGGATTTTCTTATATGAAAATTGGATTTCTTCTCCCTATCAAAAGACTCTATGTTTTTTTATGGATTTGTAAATCTATTCTCAACACTTATTACAAATCCCTACACCTAAGCTAATATAGTTTTGTAGAATTCCTAGAAAAAAATAATTTCTAGATAGATTTTAATTAGTTCATTGATTATTAGGTTGTTATTTACTCAAGTGTATGGAAGAGAAACAAATGATGTTTTGACTCAAATCCAAAAGAATGCAACATAATGAGATGGAAATTTTATGTTGGATAAATTCTATCTATAGAAAGGAGGAGAGTCTTTTTCCATTCCCATATGCATTAACCGAATGCAGTTTACCACCCAAAACTTTGAATAGAATCAATTTATGTTCCTTTTATTATAAATGCAATGAATCTAAATAAAATGAAAGTTATTTCTAATTACTTACTTTCAATGCAAGAATTCGATCTAGATACAAAGGAATATGAAGTAAAAATATCGAACAAGAAATGCACTCAAAAAAGTGACAAGACTCAAAGAACGCAAACAATGAGGAAGAGGAAGAGGAAATCACTCAACAATCTTTAAAGATGAACATCAAGAAAGAGGAATTCAAGATAGGTTGTGGTAAGCAAAAGAATCTCAATCATTAAAAATAGAGATATATTCTAACAAATATTGAATAGAAACTTAAGACCAGTCAAACCTTTGCAGAGTCTCCCAATCAATCAGATAATCGAAAGATCACAAGACAAATACCAAACTAGTGAAAAGAAAGGTGAATCAATATTGCAACAAAGAATAAGTTTGAAAGATAAAAAAGGTAAAAATTAGTGATTAACACGAAATCCTCAATCCAAACAAAGTCAAAGACAATCAGGAGTCTCTGGGAAAAAATCCCCTCAAAATCAAATTGAGAAAGAGCAAGCAGAAAGAGGCAAAAAGGCCAAAACATGGGGAATGACACCCCTGTTCTCAAGTATACAAAGCACCAGTTAGGGGAATAACACTCTGTAGGAGGCTTTGGGAGGGAACCATTCAAATATTGACACCCTTGGTTAGGCATATTTGGAGTGCCAATGAGGTAAGTGGTTCCCTGGTGTGAACTACAGGGGAGTGCCACCCTTCTAAAAAGTTAAAAAATTTCTCTAGAAGGATAAAAACTCAGAAAATAAAATGAATGAATCTGTGATATCTTCAGTGAAGAATAAATAAGGGGAATTATATCATAATCAAGCATAAATCAAGATCTAATGATAAGCAAAGGATTTATACGATCCAAGAAAAGATTAGTCAAAGTCCTTCCCCAGTGGAGTCACCAATTTTTGTTATGCAATATTTCCCCTGCAGACAGGTGAAATATCCCTTGGATTACAGACCCCTATACCAATACAAAAACACTACAAGTGGACACTAACATCCCTTTGAATTAATTTTAACCAATTAGAAAGAGAGAGGGAGAAAGAGTGTGATGCACCTTGTTTCAAAGTTTTTCCCCACTGCTTCCAATCTGAGCTTGATCTCCAAAATACCTGGTGAAACTTACTACCTACAATGGACAACAAAGATAAGAAATATATACTACTCTATTGGATTAGGTAAATAAAATTCTTCTACAAATATTGAAGGAACAATAGACAAGCACATGCAATATTACACAAGATTGAAGGAAATTGGCCAAGTATATTCAAAATGAGAACCCAAAGAGAATACTTACAAACCATGGATGATGATGCAACAATACTCCAAGCTCTTCTCATCCATACCTTGCACAAATATACCAATATCATAGGTTTGATACTTTAAATCTTCCCTTGAGATTAGAGGTTTGATATGCTCCAATCATTCCTCCTTCACCTTGGAAAGCCCTCAATATATAGGCTTGAGAGGCACAACAACCATGAGTAAATGAGGGGTATGGTTGAGGATATGGATCCTTGATATTTTTATCAGATCCTAAAGAGAATGCCAAGCATGAGGGTCGAAGACAACTAACATAATATGAAGGATATAGCCCATAGAATAAGGTGGGGGAGATCCCCCTTTTCTCTCAACAAGACTAGTGATCCCCCTTAGTTGGAGACTGGGAACCATACTATAGAGTGGTGCTCACCATTCCATGAAGTTCCACTACCCCAGCATGGCCATGGAGGCACCACCCTTCATAAATGCTCAAAAAAGTTTCAAATTTTACAAGGAAAAATTGTATTTCGACCTAGAAATTATGGTTTTCCTCCTACCATATGACTTAGGGGTCATGAACAACTATTTAAATGTTTTCAAGGGGTGGTGACACTTGAAAAAGTTAATGCGACACTTGGGAAGGTGCATACAAGACTTGTGATAGTGAATACGACACTTACCGAGGTCCATACGTCACTTTGCGACACTTAGGATGTGTAGCACAAATGTGGTATTTTGATGTGTAATGTTGTTCCTGAGATTAAACTTAAGGCTCAAAGAATAATGTGAGGCATGAGGAATTTAAGAAATGTTTTTAAAAGTGATTTTTCTTCTATTAGTTGTGTAAGAATTAAATTCTCAAATGAAATTAATAACTGAACAGAACAGAGGCCGTGTTTCGTCGTTTGAGTCAATTAATAAAGTTGAGTGATGAGGGAGAAAATTACAAAACTATCAATCAAAATGAGGCATCAATTACAGATGAATCTTACCTTGTTTACAGTAGACGAAAATGTAGAATGCACTCCTGAAAGTGTATATGATATAGTGATCCAAGTATCTTGTAGGTCTTGTATTTGCCGAGAGAAAATACAGAGGAAAAATTGCTTGCTTATCAAATAACTAAATAAAATGTGATTACAGTGGATGTTATTCTAAATTTCAATCATTTACTTATCGAGGAATAACATAAAGAAAACTAGAGAGATGGAATACAAGAAGAACACATAACTCAAACTGCACAAAATTTGGAATCCTTGTCTGCACTTGTATTAATACTCAGAAAGAATGAGTTTTCTTAGTTACAATATGGCAAGAAGCAACCTTTGTTCATTCTTCTAAATATGTATTTATAGAAAAGGTTCTCAACCCTAAATGGTTGGAATTCTCCTTATTTCTAAAATAGTATAGGTTACAAAATGTGAAATCTGAAACACTTCACTTGCATCTCTTCTGTCTCTTCGTCATGTTGACAGAGACATTTTTCTTTCTTATTCTCCAACTCATAAACAAATAGTCTCTAATCATGATCTATACATATGATGTGCACAGGTTACCTCATTGGTTCCTGAAGGTGCTTTCGTTTCCTTGATCGATACATTTAACACATTTTCTCACAAATTGTACCACCAGCGTGGAGGGTTATGTTAATTCATTTGCCTCAAAAACATACAATTTCTTTTCTAATTGAGGAAATCTATTTTCCATTCTCCTATCTTCTAAAGCTATAGACTGTAGGTGCAAACTAGGCTTCACTAGCCATCTATTTATCTGATTAATATCAATCTACTTTAATTGTAAGATTTCAGCCCGAGCCTCTTCCATGTTTGTCTTAATGTTAAGTTGATTCTTCTTTATATCAACTTGTCCTAGTACTTCGGAGATATTATCTTTTCCGAGGCCTAATGACTCTTTTTTGAGTGAATGAAAAGCTTCTTCACAAGCCTCCTTCACTTCGTTATCCATTCTTTTAATTTCAGCTATGTTAGCTTCCCAGGTATTTAGTATAATATCGCCTTTGGTTTGCTCCAAAACATACAACCTTGAAACTATAGATACTCCTTCTCTTGCCGACGAATCAAATCCTTCTTTGAAAGTGGTACAAGCAAAAATAGCCTCTCTCTCCTTTAAAAAAATGTTATTTAAGGATTGGTTTATCACCTGAAAATGGTTTTGGATAGCTTCCACCTTATTGAAATGGCTTCGCTGCACTGATTCCAGTTCCTTATGTACCTCAAGAGCTTGGGTTTGGAAACTTGATATATCCACTACTGCTTTTTCGGTTAAGATTATTTTCATCTGCAACTGTCTGACCAATTCATCGCTCGCCTGTGACTTTTTCTACATCTCATCAAGGCTAATCCTGAGTTGTTGAATTTCATGCCTATCATAGACTCTAGTCTTCTCAAATCCTTTAGTCATCTCGCTCCTAATTTTCTGCTCTACAGTATTTAGTTTTCCCTGCAATTGGCTCACGAGTAGATCTTTTTGTTTCAACTTCTCCTTCAGGTTGTCCACTGAAAACTAGTTTGATGTTGCAAAACCTCCCAGAGAACCTGCAACATCTGTAGTGAAGTCTTCCTCTTCTAGGGCCCGCCAATCCAATAGAACCCTGTGTCTCTTTATAGTCACACCATCCCTTTGGTTTGTTTCTCTTCTTACTACCTCCCTTCTTTTCTTACTGAAGAAGAATTCAGAAGGAAGCATCTCTTCTGCTGAAATAGGTGTAAGGTATCCTATGAATACAACTTCAGTAATCAGGTTCCCTCTACTGAACTGTAGAGGTGTGACATATTGTATAGGACTTCCTGTCTCAGTGGATGGCTGCTTCTCGGCTATGTCAGTCGCTGGTTTTCCCGGTGTGGACTATGTGTTTTCTTCTGCCTTATTTATCAAGGCCTCAATTTTCTTCAAATTGTCTCGAGCATCCTGTCCACTAGAGCTCCCTGTTTCTAACCATTGGGTATTCGTTTGTTGTGTGGTTGGAGGCGTTAGAGTTTACCCTTGCAATACTTTGGGAAGGCTATTTCTTCGATGCTTCTGGAAGTTATAAAACTCGACCAATTTATCTGGTGCCAGAGCTTGAACTCGATTCAACACCTCCTGATAGGACCTTTCTCCTCGAAATATTTCATCTTGAGGAGAATATTCATGTTCATATATTTTCAAGTTACAGAGGGCCAAGTGATTACCTACGATCTTTTGTAGGTCATGCTTCTTAAATTTGATATTGACCAACTTGATTTCTTCCAGGGCCGCAACTTCTACTTTTGAATGGCCGAAGTCCAGCAAAGAAAACATATTAATTTGCACGGGAAAAATGGGCCATACCTTTTTCTGTACTCCTTTCATCTCCTTGCTAATTCCCCCATGCATAGTTTGATGTGCTACTTCGAGACACACCAATCTATCTGGAAATAATTCAGGTAGAGCATGTTGAGGAACCGAACAACTGAAACCCTAATATAGGATAAATTCTCTTCGATGTAGCAGTCTACTATCTTACCCAAGTTAGTCATTATTTTATCAAAAATCCTGGGAGGTGGGCCACCATATATCGCGGTATGCATCGGCACCAACACCCAGTTGCAGATTTTGTAGAATAAATATTTCGCTTTGTCCTCCAAAAGCTTCGAATGATAAACATGTATGGGCTCTGCACTAGTTGGATTCCAGTTCCAGCCCATCAGAGGAAAAGGTTTCATAAAACAGACGACATCCATGATGTAGGCCAACATGAAAAATGGGGCAGGTTTCCCCTTGGATTTTCGTCACTGATACTCTGTAATATCCCTAACCAAATTGTCCGAAAATATCTTTGCCCAGTAAAATGAATACCCATCTGTTGTTGTTTGCATAATAGGCACCCATGGTAACAAGAAATGAGTTTTTTTTTCCCTCCCGTAGAGTCTACACATCATCATCGCTATATACATCATATGAGGATCTAGCGAGAAAACTGCATATACGCCATGGGAGTCGGCTCTGAACTTCTCAGGGCGAGAGCTCCAATCCTTAATTAGGCCGAGCAGGTTTTCTCCATATTGGGCACATTCCTTGTTGTCAAAATCCACTAGGAAGTTGGCATTGTAAATGAAATTTGGTGCTAGAGACAATTGGTACATTACCTGTAAATATTTTGGCCGAAAAGACCCAACTGCAAACTTTTCTGAATTAAATATGGCCATGGTAGGAATATCGAAGTTTTCTAGTGCCCAACCAATCATATCATTGTAAGGTAGGAGTATAGGCCTCATTGTTGTCTTATGTAACTCTGATTGAGAAACAGTTTTGTATCTGGTAGCCAAGGTCTTCGTCTCCTCATCACCTGAATCATTTGGGCAGTTGATTAATTCATGATGTAGAATATTGAATATCTGCATCCAGGATTTAATGGTGTCTATGCTTCTGGGTGAAGTGTCGGAAATGATATATGTGTTCTGGATCGATCCTTCACCAGGCGCTTTAGTTTCTTTTCGAGGAGCCATGGTATCAGGCCTTAGAACTATGATGTCTATCACAGGAAATGCACAAAGTTATCCTTTTCCTTTAATTGCATTGATTTACCAATACCTCTACTAACGAAGCATTTACTTTCCTTAATGAATAAGATTTAGGTGGTGGTCTAGTATCTCATTTGGAATTCTTGTCGTAAATAAATTATTAATTTCATTAATTTTCAAGAAAAGAATAGATGACATTTGAATTTATCCGAGTCATTATTCGGCAAAGGATTAATTACGTGATAATCATTGTTAATGCATCATCTAATCACACTTATCGTTAAGTAAATTTCAGAATTTTGGATCTCAATATATCCTATAACATTTCAAGGTATGACTTCTGAAATGCGAATTCGCGATGCGATTAATTAACTTTAATCATGTTTAACCCTTTTAAATAATCGTAATTAACCTAAGACAGTTTCACGATTTCGAGTATCGAGACTTTGATATTCGCTTGAGGCAAGATCCTCAAAACTCGAAATCGTGATATGATTAATTAACCATTAATCATTTGTAATCCTTAATTAATCCACTTTAACGTTTAAGATAGTTTCACGATTCCAAGTATCAGGACTTTGGAGTTGCTACATGTTGAAACGCTTACATCGTGAAACTCTGAAACCCGAAACTTCGAATATAGTCTTTAGTGATTTGAATTTTTAACAAACAAGCGGCTCCATGAATTTTAAGAGATTAGGGTCGTTTGATTTAAATAAATACTTCATCAACGGTTAGAATCAAGCACGTGGTGATTTTATTTAAATGAGAATGAAAACTGTTTAAATTCTAAAGTTTTAATAAAAATATATGTGTTCCAACATGTAACAAAAGTCCAAATGGCATGACCAAGAACTCATAGTGACCCTAATGAATTCTAAAGTAAGTCTTGGGAATGTATTATTCTTTCATATGTATCTATTGGTAGCTAGAACGAAGATCAAGTTTAGTAAAGTACCGAGCACCGCTCAATTCATCCAAGCGACCATTAATGACATGAATGGGAAACTTGTATTTGATGGTGAGTTTATTGAGGGAAAGTATGGACACATGGTCCAAGTAATTTATTACTTGAATGTCATGACCATAGGATAATATTATGGGCTGGTACTAGGATGAATAACACCCACTTCGAGCAATTCTTGCACGATTTTCTCAATTTCATTCTTCTGGACAAAGGGACGACAATAAGGGAGAACATTGGGAGGAATATTTCTAGGGACAAGGGGAATGGAATGATCATGAACACAACGAGAAAGGGGGAGTCCTTGGGGAGTGGAAAAAAAAAATTGGTGTTTGGATATCATAGATTGGAGGTCAGGAAGCATGGAGGGTGTCTCCAATTCTTGAATGGTATGGAGTTGGGAAATAATACCCGAATGACCTTTTTTAAGAATCCTTTCCATTTGATGGGAACTAATGATATTAGGGGAACTTGTTGTGATTCCTTGGAATTGATACTATTTTTCCTCCTATTGGAATTTCATGGTTAATTCCTTAAAATCCATGATAATGGGGCCCATAGTGCATAATTATTCAACACCTAGCATAATGTAACAACCTCCCATGTCGATGGAAAACATATGAGATTTCAGGTGGTACTGTCCAATTTGAATACGTATATTTTCACAACGCCCACCACATTTCATGGAACCGCCATTGGATATCATTATTTGAAAATTGTTGACAACACAAATATAGCAATTGATTTCCTGGTCAATGCGGCGGTGAATAAAATTATGGGTGATTCCATTGTCAACAAGGATCATGACTTTCCTATGATTAATATAACTAATTGTATTGAGGTTTTGGGGAGCAGAGAATCCTATGAGGGCATGAAATGAGATCATCGGTTCAAATTCTGGTGGGTCAGCAAGAGGAGTAGTAGCATTGGGAGGGGGTATCTCTTCAACAGGGGAAACTACAACTTCCTCTTCAACAACATCCTCTAGAATGTCCATAAAAATATTTTGTTCCTTACACTTGTGCCCGAGAAAATATTTTTCATCACAATTATAGAAAAGACCTTTGAGTTTGCATTCTACCATTTCTTTCCGAGCTAATTTATGGACCTCAAGGGGAGTGGCAGGGGGGGAAGGATTGGTGGGTCGAGGCAGAGGGAAAAAAGAGGGTTTTTTTTTATAGAAAAAAAACTTTTTGTGCTTCTTTGGCACATTTAGTAGCTTCCAACCAAGTCTGAGGGTGATCCATGAGGACATGGGTTCAGATTTCATCATTTAGGCCAGTGATAAAGTATTACCAGAAGAAGGAATTTGTCATGCCCTCCATTATGAAGGCCAAATGCTCAAAGAAAGTTATAAAGTCTTCCATTGTTCCTTACTGTTTCAATTTGGTCAAATGACCTAAATAGTGGGTGTAAGTGTCAAAGCATTCATATATATCTGCAACAAACTAGGTCCACGCAACATACCCCTGGTGTGCATTTTTTGCCAATGCCACCATTGCCAGCATTCAAGATCCATATAGAGAAAATCATAAAAAAAAATTGCCAACTCATCTGTAATGTCATGCAAAGAAAAATAATTCTCCATTTGAGTGACCCAACCCATGGGGTCGGAGCCATGAAATTTATTGACCTCAAATCTGGGAATATGGGCATCATGATGAAAGGATTTGGATTGAATGATCATAGAATGGGAGATTCAAAACCATATAAGTGGGTCAGTTGTTCCGAGGAGGAAGTACCGTGGGGGCGGTTCAATAATTCGCTGACAATATACTTCAGGGTGTCAAATTCACCCACTAATTTGGCATCCATGGCATCAAATTGTTGCTAAACTTGGTCCTGTAATTTTTCCAATATGGAATTGGTTGAAGCAAGATCAGAAGTCATGTGTTGGAGGGACTCGTTGTTCTAATTAATGGAAGCTTCCAGGTCGTTTTTTCAAGTGTTGGCCATTTGGATATGAGGGGTTCTTATAAGGGGAAATGGGTGGGTGGGACCATGGAAAAGAAGGACTTATAAGTGATAGGTACCATGGCCTCTAGGGAGATTCAATTGTCATAATAACCAATACAGTGACTAATACCAAAACCAACACCATTGTCAACATAACCAATAGAGATGAGCTAGAAATCGAACATTGTCGACAATACGCCACCAACTCA
>JZKD02S1338868.1:0-11694 GCA_000966675.3 Picea glauca | reverse complement strand
ATTTGTGCTTTCGACCTTGTAATTTTGGCATTCACTTTTAAATTTGGCCTCTATTATTGTAAACTTGAAGTGAAATACCATGCCAACCCGCCAAAATTATAAACATGATATGCCAACTAAATAACTTAATCGAACATGTCTTCATACGGTAATGGTCAAACTACATATTGCAGATAACGAAATTGTATTTATATTTATATTTATAATATGGCTATATTTCAACTTTCTCTCTAAATTATTTCCATAATACAAATAACAAAGTTTTAGGAAACAAATCAATTCTTATATTAGTCATGAATGGCTTATATATATTATTCCAATAAAAAACTTGACAAAGTAAAAAAAATGTTAACATAGATGATCTTCAAAGACATAATTAACTACAAAATAAATGCATCGAGCTAAAACTCAACATGCTTAAGTTTATTAATGGATAGAATCAACTGGTGATAATTTCCACTATCCTAACTATACATGACTTATTGTCTCCTCCCTATTTAGATTGGAAGTGTCCCCACTTTCTCTAATAGGTATGGGAAGTATGCTAAAATGATGATTATGAAAAACATTTGGCTGGATTGAGTGTTGAACTTGATTCCCAACAAGATAGGGATGATGTTCCTATTGTCTGGTGGAATGTGTGCACACGTCCTATAAGGTATCTTTGGAAAATGGTGGCTAGATTCTAGAATATTATATGTATGATAGAATATTATATGTATGATAGAGAATATGCTTTTCATCCTCCAATAGAGTAAGATCATAAAATTTTAGATTTTGGACATTGATGACATCATGGATACCTAGCTAAAGAGGCAAGTCCAAATGATACATATTGACATTAATATAATGCAAGATCATATAGATCCCATAGAATAGTAGTTTGATTTTTTGGTGTTGAAGATCTTTGAAACATTGTTTATTTAGTTGCAACCCAACATGATCATCCCTTCATAAATTAGACTTGAACTTGAGGGTATTCCTGAAGAGTTTTATTGCATTGTTGAGAGGGAACCTTGGCTCACGTAATGAATATGTAATTGTAGCTTCTCTTCGCTTACCCCTAGAAGTTTTCCATAAAACAAGTTATAGAGTTAAGCTGTCTGAGATTGAAATGTAAATACCGCTCTTGATTTATTATTCTTTATGAGATGACTTTTACTCACATACACTCATTGTTGACTTAGCATTTTAGTTGGGTCTCCTTGTGTCAGGTGGGATGTAGACACCTCCATGTTCCTTAGAACAGTCGCTATCCCTGAGACCTTAAATGGTTAAAATCGATGGGAACCTGGGCTCCAGCGTTGCTTATGTGTCTTGGAGGTCCTAACCATTGCAGGGTAGGAAGGGCAGGTAGTCAGTCTTATTTATAGTCGATTGATTGTCGTTTAATGTTTGCAGATACTTGATGTGTGTCTTAGGTCATCATGTTGTGTTGTCATTGTATGTGTCTTTTTCGTCATCGGGTGGCGACGCAGAGTCGGAATTGTTTATTACCCTTGTAAGCACGCACACACACAATATATATATATATATATTTAAAAAAAAAATTGCACTTCTTAAGAGGTTGGTTGTCGTAACGAGGAGGTTCATTACATGTGGTATCAAAGCAGGTTCAACCCACGACTTGGGATTGCTACGGATTTCACTGACATGATTTGATTATACTGTTACTAATAGAGTTGATTGTGTGCATGCAGATAATCATGTTTAGAGGACGCCATGGAGGCAGACGACGGGGTGCTAGGGGAGGAGGCACGAGACCTCCAGTAGCATCCACACCTGAGGGGTCTAACCCCGAGGGAGATGAGCAGGTTCTCGGATAGGAGAAGATAGCAGTTGGCGATGTAGTTGGGATGATGAGATCTTTTCAACGCATGTCCAAGGCATTGATCAGTCGTTTAGACAGAGATGAGGTCGGGGCATCAGCACCTGCTGAGGTTCTATCGTGTGCACCAACTGTTACTGGTAGCATTCACCGGGAACTCGAGAAGGTCAAATTTCCTGAGTTCTTTGGTGCCCCGGACGATGCAGCCGCCGAGGCATGGTTAGAGAACATGGTGATGTGCTTCGCACTTCGCAATTATACCTACAACATGAAGGTCTGCATGGCGGTCTTTCAACTGAAGGGGAGCGCTCTTCTATGGTGGAAGACGCTCGTACCACAGTTGAACATGGTCGTCGAAGACGTGTCATGGGATTTGTTTGAGGAACGGTTTTGAGAGAGGTACCTTTCAGAGGAATTCATTGAGCGTCAGCTCAATGAGTTCAACACCTTACGATAGGGAGGTCGTACGGTGCCCGAGTACGAGGCCCGTTTTATGGAACTTCTCCAGTACACTCCGCACCTTAACACTAAAAAACTTAAGGTCAACAGGTTCGTGTTCAGCCTTAACAGCGGCCTGCATGCAAAGGTTAGGATTTTGATGCCCCAAACCTTGCACGATGCCATCCAGAAGGCCCTCATAGAAGAGGAGGAGCTTATCAGTGGGGGTCAGACCAGGACTCCAACGAGACCAGTAGGGCAGGTTTCATCTGGAACACAATAGCACCAAACACCAGTGAGACATACGTCGGTATATCGTGGCTTCCAGAGGGGATCCACTTTCACCACACCCCGGTGACCGTCGCATCAACAGCGGACACCTTATAGGGGACCACAACATTAGTAGCAGCATCGCCCACAGCAACAGTAGTTTAGGCTTGTTCAGTAGCACAGACCAGGGTTCCAGGATGGTGGGTTGTCATCTTCTACTTTGGGTACCAGGACTACTGGGCTGAAGAAGGGGTGTTGGACATGTGGGGAGCCACACTACCAACACGACTATCCTGTGGAGAGGACCAGAGTGTCTGGATCAGCCGGACCCACTATAGTGGGAGATATAGGCAAGGCCCATCAGATTCATGTAGCAGTGAATAACCACCAGGAAAAGCACCAGTCGACTGTGCTCGAGACGACAGGTACCGTCGTTGACCAGACCCTTAGTATTTTGATAGATCCCGGTGCTACCAAGAATTTCATTTCTAGTGCATTGCTAAAAAGGATTAAGGTAAAGGAAGTCGAACAGGATGAGTTTAGCTTCGTGGAAATGGCCTCGGGAGCCAAACAGAAGGTTGGAGGAAAGGTTACGGACTGTATCCTTAACCTGGGAGAGTTTGTCACAAGGGCCAACTTGTACGTCACGATCCTAGGATCTTATGATGTCGTGATTAGTATGGATTGGTTGGAGTCGCATGACGCAATACTCAACTGTAAGACAAAACGGTTGAGCTTGGTCGATGATGAGGGACAGAGACGTGTGATTGTAGGATGGAACTAGGGAGTTTCCCTGAGGTTCGTCTATTCCTTACAGTTGTGGAAGAGTATGCACAAGGGGTGCAAGATTTATGAAATCCTTGCGCTAAACGAGAAGGGAGTGGCAGAAGGTCTAGAACACCTTCCAATGGTGAGAGAGTTTATGGACGTATTTCCGGAGGATTTACCTGGGATTCCGCCAGAGAGAGATTTGGAGTTTACCATAGACCTAAAACCGAGGACTGAACCGATAGAAAGAACGCCTTATCGGATGTCGACCCCGGAGTTACAAGAGTTGAAAATGCAACTGAAGGAGTTGGTGGACCTGGGACTGATACGTTCTAGTGTGTCACCGTGGGGTGCATTGATTATTTTCATACGAAAGAAGGACGAATCATGGAGGCTTTGCATTGACTACCGTCAACTGAACAAGGACACGATAAAAAATCAGTATCCCTTGTCGAGAATTGATGATCTGTTCGATAAAATGAAGGGTGAGAGGGTGTTCTCCAAGATCGATTTACAATCAGGGTATCACCAATTGTGGATCAAGAAGGATGACGTCCCTGATGAGTTTACTGTTTTACTGTTTGGACTGACAAATGCCCCAGGAGTATTTATGAGTTTGATGAACAGGGTGTTCTGCGAGTACTTGGACAAGTTCGTCCAAGTGTTCATTGATGATACTTTGATTTACTCTTGTACGATGGAGGAGCATGACAAACACTTGCGCTTGGTACTGTAGTGTCTGCGAGAGCACAAATTGTATGGGAAATTGTCCAAATTCTCTTTTTATCAATCGAGGATTCACTACTTAGGGCATGTCATCTCCGGCGAAGGCATCGCCATGGATCCAGCCAAGGTCGAGGCTATTATGGAATGGCCTGCGCCAAAAAATGTCACAGAAGTGTGTAGCTTTATGGGTTTAGCAGGATACTATCGACGGTTTGTCGAGGGATTTTTGAAGATAGAAAATCCAATCACGGAATTGCAGAAGAAAAACAAGAAGTTCATTTGGACAAAGAAATGCATGGAAGCATTTTGGAGGCTTAAAGATTTGTTGATGACAACACCGATACTAAAGGTCCCTGACATGGATGCAGACTTCTTGGTATGCACAGACACATCCAAGGAAGGCTTAGGTGGAGTCTTGATGCAAGACAGACGAGTAATCGCTTACATTTCGAGGAAACTAAGAAGGCATGAGGAGAACTATGCGACACAAGATTTGGAGTTATTAGCCATCATATATGCCTTGAAGGTTTGGAGACACTACCTCGTTGGATGAAAATTTGAGCTAAATACTGATCATTGTGGACGAAAATTTTGAGCTAAAGCGAACTGAACGCACGACAACGACGTTGGTCGGAATTGATTAGCGAGTATGACTTTGAGATTACTTACATAAAGGGAATAGTGAACCGAGTGGAAGATTCTTTGAGTCGGAGACCACACATCTTTTCGGTGTTGCCTCTTCAGACGAATCTAAGTGAAAAGATTCTCACTTTACAGCGTGATGATGACTGGTACAAAGAGGTCGAGGGTTTTACCAAAAAAAACACAATGATGGTACCACAATATGAGGGATTTTCATTTGATAGTGATGGTTTATTGAGGTTTAAAAGTTGAATTTACGTACCGCCAAACAACGAGTTGAGGATGTTGATCCTAAGTGAGGCGCATAGAGCAGATTACATGGCTCACTCGGGGGTCACGAAGATGAGGGAAGACCTTAAACCCTTATTCTTTTGGAAGGGAATGAAGGCCGACGTAGTCAACTATGTCGCCAGATGTCTAGAGTGTCAGCAGGTAAAGGCTGAACATAGACACCCAGCAGGATTACTTCAACCACATGCCATTCCGGAATCGAAATGGGAGGTTATTTCAATGGATTTTATTGTTGGATTGCCACTGACGGCAAGGAGATATGACTCGATTTTTTTAGTAGTAGACACTCTGACGAAGAGTTTCCACTTTATTCCTGTGCGTATGACATATCAGGCACCTGACATAGCTAAATTTTTCATCAGTGATATTGTGAGGCTGCATGGCATGCCTAAGAAGATTATATCTGATCGAGGATCGATGTTTACTAGACAATTTTGGACAAGTTTCGAAGAGGCCTTGGGAACCCAACTTAACTTTAGTACTACGTATCACCTAGATACTGACGGGCAGACCGAACAAATGAACCAAACCTTGGAAGACATGTTGCGCACGTACGTGATGGACCAACAAAACCATTGGGAATATTTTTTTCCACTAGTGGAGTTCACTTACAACAACAATTACCAGAGCACCATTAAGATGGTGCCTTTCAAGTTTCTTTATGGGCGACCATGTCGGACGCCCTTGAGTTGGGATTGGCTTGAGGATAGGGTCCTGGTGGGACCAGAAGAGATCCAAGAAATGGAAGAGCAAATGCAAACCATAAGACAAAGGATTAAAGAAGAGCAGGATTGACATAAGAGTTATGCCGATGCACACCGAGTCGACTGTAGTTACGAGGTCGGTGATCGAGTCTTCTTGCGGGTTAAACTGCATAAGAGTTCGATCAAGTTTGGAAAGGGAGCTAAACTCTCTCCTAGGTTAGTGGGACCTTTCGATATTGTGGAGAGAAAGGGGCCCGTGGCCTATCGACTAGCCTTGCCTGATTCCTTGAGGTGTATGCATGATGTTTTTCATGTATCTATTTTGAGACATTATATTAGTGACCCTACACATGTGATTGACATGAGTTCCTTGCAGGTATCGGACGAGGGACCGCTCATGGCTGAGCTGGTCCGCATCTTAGATCATCGCGTTCGAAATTTACGACGTCGAACGGTAGATCAGGTCAAGGTCCAGTGGGACAATTATAGTCCGCACTCGACGACCTAGAAGGACGCATATGATATGTGCCAGCAGTTTCCATTTTTGTTTGATAGATAGACTTATGATACTATGATGCATTTATTTCAGCATTTATACTATGAAACTTCGGGACGAAGTTTAGACCAAGAGGGGTTGTATGTAACATCCCACTCTGATGCACTGATAAAACTTATTCTTTGAGGACACTTGCTCGCAAGTGATCCAGACTATTACATATTAAAACATTTGTCTTTGATTATGATGCGTTATGATAGATGACATGATGTTTTACTGCATTGACATAGACAGGACGTATTGACTCGGTTTTACTGAGTGTGCAAGGTTTTGGATCTTGAGGATGCAGAGGCATCGACGGAACCCCTTGGACTCCAGATCGAGTCAGGGAGTGTGCTATTGGGGTTTGATTGTTTACTGGGATTTTAGTGCATCTGATGAGATGATATGATGTGGACATGTTCTGACATGATTGTTGATGATGCAGGCTGACGATATCTTGTTGACCAGACTCACATATGGACTAAAGGGGCCACACATGACTATCAGAGAGGTTGAGGGAGAGGTGTGGACAGCAGCCCTGCCACAACCTACTAGCACTCCCGTCGTGGCTCGAACTGTAGGTTAACGATTACCTAGTTCGAGAGGATCCATGATGCTGTGAGGGCAGACTGCGACAGTCGCTCACAATGATTCTAAGGGGTGTGCAATAAGGTGGGGGTCTTATTCCTTAGAATCCCTTAGTCTCCCACAAGTTCACCTAGAGGACTGTTCACTCCAGGGGTTATTGATGTCTACCAATCAGTCAAGAGGCGAGTGGCACCCTTGGAGCATGTGGTGCATCCTGAAGGGCACGTCGCGCAAAAGAAACACAAGAGGTGAGTGGCACCCTTGGAGCACGTGGTGCGTCCTGAAGGGCATGTCGCACAAAAGAAACACTAGAGGCAAGTGGCACCCTTGGAGCACGTAGTGCTTCCTGAAGGGCACGTCGCGTTGATGATGTTAAAGGAACGAACCTAGATGGCCCTAAGACTAATATCTCATTAATAAATTTTAAAACAACTTCCCTAATTAAAATGTCACCTGGTTCAGAATCTAAGTCCTAAGTCTAAAACTTCGCTAGGGGTAAAAATTTGGTCTACCCGTAAGAAATTATCTCTCTAAAAATAAAATAAAATAAAAATGTTTAAAGTAAAAACCACTTAAGTAATAATTGTGGACTTCATAAATTTTTGGGTAAAGAAGAATTTAACTATTTAACTTGTGAAAGTGTAAAAGATATTAAATTATTAATAAAAAGGAAAAGGGGTTAATTTGCACAACTTCCATTTTGGCTCTAATAAAAAGGGGAAAGAAGGGAATAATATAAATTAGGAAATTAAGGAATGGAGGAAACATAAAAAGGGAAAGAGGGGAAATTATGGAAAAAGCGAGGTCAACATAGTAAATAATCTGCAATTAAGAACCTTCTAAATTGAACTAAATTAGCAACTTCATTTTAGGGAAAGTATTTAAACCTATAAGGGAATCTAGGAACACCTAGGAGTAAATTTAGGAGCAACTCTAGGTGGGTGAGGAAAATGAGACAATTATTAATTTAAAGAAAATAATTATTGGAGGAAAGTGGGGGATGGGTGACACTTGTACGAAGGAGAATTTTTGAAAGATTTTTATTAAAACTTAAAATTTAATGAGATTAGGGAAAGAATGGAAGTTCTAAAATTCTATAAAAGAGAGAGAGGAGAAGGAAGAGGGGATCGGCTGTTAGCGTAACGTTACGCTGTCAGATTTGTTACTTGACTGATTACTTGTGGGGAGTTGGGATTTCCCAGCTCAGATAGGAGTGGTAGCTCGGCCTTGCGAGGTGAGATGGGAGCTAGACATACCATCTAGATAGTGTGTGGCCCCTTTGTGGTTCAAGGGGCTAAGGGGGAAGAAGAGTACCCCTAGCGTTGGCTAGGAGGTATCGGTGAGGTCTCGACGGTCGATGAGCGAGAGCGGCACGGAGCGCACAGATGTCATTCGAGGCGGGCGACAAGGCAACAGTACGCTCATCATTTTGTAAAATAGAATGCATTAGTAACTTAGGCTTGATCTATATGTGGATTGTAAATGGAAGAATTATGTCTTGAGCCCCTGCCCATTCATTGATTGCTTAAAGTTTTTGTGGTCTGCGTTCTGGTTTGGGTTTTACTGATCCTTGGTTTGGATCCTTACGCTCCTGCGTTACTCTCCGTGGTTGTATATTTCTTGTTGTGGTATCTTCGCATTAAATCATTAGTTTGTTATAGCAGTGTTTTCCTTTATGAAAGCAATTATTTAGCGAACCATGAGAGCTACTGCATTGAGATAAGAGAACTCATACCTCGCTGGTTAGATATTGCAAAGGCGAGTTTGTGTTTTTCTTCGCTGGTATGGCAGTGATTTATAGCTTTAATGAAAACTGTAGATTTCATTTTCAATGGCGAATTCATAATTTTATGTTTCAATGGGTGAATCTAAACTCCATATTGCAATGGCGAATTTGTGTTTTTCTTCACTGATATGCCAACAATTTATAGTTTTAATTATTGCAATGTCGAATTTGTGTTTTTCTTCGCTGGCATGGAAATGATTTTTAGTTTTAATGAAAACTGTAGATTTCATTTTAAATGGCGAATTCATATTTTAAATTCAAACGCCGATTCGTTTTTGGATTGTAATTCCTTGCGTTTTTTGTTGTAATTCTCTTATTCTTGGTTTCCTGCGAGTTCTTTCTTAATTTCATCCATATCAGTTCTCCCTTGCCTCTGTAATGAAACCGCATCTTTTCACCCTGCAAAATGGTGTGGAAAACCCTTAAAATTCTCCTCTGCCACTATAATTAAAAACCTCTAATTCTGCCCTTGCAATATTGCACTAAATGATGGAAGATTACTACTCGACAACTGTATCAAAGTCATATTTATACCTGCCTCTGTAACTATTAGAAAATGCCCAAATTCACCCCTGCCAACATTTTTCTAGTCGTAACCCTTCACCCTGCACAAATCAGAATTAAAAATCATTTATATTTTTTTCCTCGGCAAGAGCGTGATGTACGGCAGTGAAGGGATTTTACATGACGCGGCCAGGAAAACCTTCTGAGTTGATTTCTGGAATTAATAGTTGCCTCTGCGATAGTTTCCAAATGATTATTGATGCCTAGCATGCACCCTCAGCCACCAGTTGTCTCGTTGCTAATTTTTACTTTACTTGGCATAGTGGATGGGCCGCTAGATTTTATTGTCATTGATAAATTATAGGGTGTACTGTTTTTATTCTATTGTATCTATGGTTTTCATTGGAACAACATAATGGAGAAAATAACAATTATCGCATATTAAACATCAATATCCCAATTTTGTTTTGTCTCGATGCTTGTTTCAACAAGTTAATACATATGTTATTCTATTTTTGGGAAATATGTGCACCATTCTAAAATCTGATATATTATCATATCTGAGATGGTTCATGGTGTTTAACTTACTGTCACACACCATTTTTGTTTGTGTTTGACTATTTTCTAAAAAACTCTATTTTTTATTTTATTTTTTGGATTTGTGTTTTCGACCTTGTAATTTTGGCATTCACTTTTAAATTTGACCTCTATTATTGTAAACTTGAAGTGAAATACCATGCCAACCCACCAAAATTATAAACATGATATGCCAGCTAAATAACTTAATCGAACATGTCTTCATATGGTAATGGTCAAACTACATATTGCAAATAACGAAATTGTATTTATATTTATATTTTTAATATGGGTATATTTCAATTTTCTCTCTAAATTATTTCCATAATACAAATAACAAAGTTTTAGGAAACAAATTAATTCTTATATTAGTCATGAATGGCTTATATATATTATTACAATCAAAAACTTGACAAAGTAAAAAAAATGCTAACATAGATGATCTTCAAAGACAAAATTAACTACAAAATAAATGCATTGAGCTAAAACTCAACATGCTTAAGTTTATTAATGGATAGAATCAAGCGGTGACAATTTCCACTATCCTAACTATACATGACTTATCGTCTCCTCCCTATTTAGATTGGAAGTGTCCCCACTTTCTCTAATAGGTATGGGAAGTATGCTAAAATGATGATTATGAAAAACATTTGGCTTGATTGAGTGTTGAACTTGATTCCCAACAAGATAGGGATGATGTTCCTATTGTCTGGTGGAATGTGTGCACACATCCTATAAGGTATCTTTGGAAAATGGTGGCTAGGAGCCTAGAATATTATATGTATGATAGAATATTATATGTATGATAGAGAATATGTTTTTCATCCTCCAATAGAGTAAGATCATAGAATTTTAGATTTTGGACATTGATGACATCATGGATACCTAGCTAAAGAGGCAAGTCCAAATGATACATATTGACATTAATATAATGCAAGATCATATAGATCCCATAGCATAGTAGTTTGATTTTTTGGTGTTGAAGATCTTTGAAACATTGTTTATTTAGTTGCAAGCCAACATGATCATCCCTTCATAAATTAGACTTGAACTTGAGGGTATTCCTGAAGAGTTTTATTGCATTGTTGAGAGGGAACCTTGGTTCACGTAATGAATATGTAATTGTAGCTTCTCTTCGCTTACCCCTAGAAGTTTTCCTTAAAACAATTTATAGAGTTAAGCTTCTTGAGATTGAAATGTAAATACCGCTCTTGATTTATTATTATTTATGAGATGACTTTTACTCACGTACACTCATTGTTGACTTAGCATTTTAGTTGGGTCTGCTTGTGTCGGGCGGGATGTAGAAACCTCCATATTCCTCAGAACAGTCGCCAGCCTTGAGACCTTAAATGGTTAAAATCGATGGGAACCTGGGCTTGAGCGTTGCTTATGTGTCTTGGAGGTCCTAACCATTGTTGGGTAGGATGGGAAGGTAGTCAGTCTTATTTATAGTCGATTGATTGTCATTTAATGCTTGCAGATACTTGATGTGCATCTTAGGTCGTCATGTTGTGTTGTCATTGTATGTGTCTTTTTCTTCGTCGGGTGGCAACGCAGAGCCAGAAGTGTTTATTACCCTTGTAAGCACGCGCACACACAATATATATAAAATAAAATAAAAAAATTGCACTTGTTAAGAGGTTGGTTGTCGTAATGAGGAGGTTCGTTATAGAAACTACTTCCAGACCACCAATGATGATTTATGCTTCCTGCTGAACTAGGAAATATTTCTCGAACCAATGCCGAAGCAAAAACCTGAAGTTCTCTTCCTGCCCTCAGTACATCCTACCCAATCAACATCTGTAAAACCTGACAATATCACTCCACCACTATGCTCATACAACAATCAGTACTACATTGTACCTCTCAACTATACAAACACTCAACCATGTGTATCCGTGAGGGTTTCTCCTTGAGAATTGTTAGGACGGAGTCATCTAGGAAATTTCCACTAACCAACTGCCCTATCTTTGGTTCCAAAAGGTGAGTCCCATGAAGTAGTTGATGTTTGACTTTACAACAAAGTAGATAG
>JZKD02S1338834.1:0-11695 GCA_000966675.3 Picea glauca | reverse complement strand
GAGACTTCCTTTTTGGCCTATTGTTGAAGCCCTAGAAGGGAAGTGGGGCAGTTAAGGGAATGTTGAGTAGAGAAGGGGAACACCTTCTAGGGTGGGACAAGCATGTGGGGAATGAGTAATTGTAGTTTGCTAGTTTGAGTTGGCACCTATGACAGAGTCTTTCCTATTGTCTAAGATACATCAGCCTGGTTAGGAATCTCTTACCCGAGTGGAGTTTAATCCTAGCTCGGGGGTGACCCATTGCTGAGAGTGATGAGCAATGTGGTCTAAGTTTGGGAGTTTTGTGGAAGGTATGCACGTAGTTGGTGATATTGTTACCAAGATAAGTGTCAATTGTGTGTTAATTTATATGTTGCATTATTATTTATATATTTATTTTTATGGGTTTTCCTGCATGTGGTTTATACATGTCTTTATATTTATGGGTATTATCTGTCTATGTTGCATGTATATGTTTACTATTATTTCGGTATGAATCTCTGCATTTACATAATGTGTGTTTTTTTTTTNGAATTGGAAATTCATCACAAGTGATTAATTTTTTGCAACACTATTGTGTTTTTGTTATCACCCATTTGATGTTTTGTTTGTCTAAATCTGTTATCTATAGACCAGTGTTTTCTATTTGGCATTTTTTTAAAAACTTTAAGTCTAACAATCATCATCAATATTCCCCCCTTTTCAGTTGAAAGTTGAAAATTCAAGGGTATTCCTATAGGTTACCCTAAACCAATTCATCATTGTATCTAGTGGTATTTGTTGACCACTATCTATTTTCACTTTATTTTGTGGTTTTGGTTTAACACTAACCATTTGCATGATTTCAATTTACCACTAACTATTTGCATGATTTCAATTTACCACTAACCATATACACTTCATTTAGTAGTTTTGGTTGACCGCTAACTATTTTTACTTCATTTTGTACCCTTCCTTAATGTGGAAGAGAGTAGATCCATATTCAACTCAATAACACATCCATAATTGGGCCCTATTCATGCAAAAAATAATCATCTGTAAGATATTGAAAGACATCTTATTTTGAAACTTCTACATTCGACTATGTATTTACCTATGTCTAAACTTGACAATAAGAACTATGCAAAATATTAGCTTATAAATACCATCACCAAGTTCTCATCCAATCATAATGAACTATTTTTTTTTTAACTTTATTCTTATTTTGACAATTTTCATAAATATTATTTTTCTTCCCACACTGAAAACACGAATGGAGATTGAAACAATTTTCCCATATGGCCAACTCGATGACAATGTTAACACTTATCAAGAATTTCATCAATTTGTTTATCATCAAATTTAGCAACAATGTCATTGGAGTCAACACTATCTATGTCACCAACTTTTTGAGCATTTGAATCTTTCCCCTTCAAATCTATAGCAATAAATCTAGCACTCACAAACTGAATTGGTGTTGAATAGTCAAGAATATGAAAAGTGATGTCAATTTCATATCCTAATCATTTTCTTTTCCTATTTAATTTTAATTCTTCCCAAAGTATGACATAAGCCTTTTTAATGGATTTATTACAAAACTTCTTATCAATCGCTGTAATTCTCTCCATCTCCTAAACTCCATATTACGGAATTTCAATTTCAAGCAAAGAATTATTCTAAACAAGAACTAGTTTGGAATACCTAACTACCTCTTGATTCTTCATTGTTCTTAACTTGTCATTCAAGAGTTAGGATTGAATTTTTATCATTTCCACCTTTGTTTACATGACTCACAAATATGTAAGAACATTTTCCAAATTTTCTTTTTTCCTTGTGAATGAAGTGGATTCAGATATATCAACCAATATTAATAACGAGGAGAACAATGCAATGATCTTCACCATTAACTATGTCATGCTAGCTTGTAATTGCTTTCTTTTGTGACCACAACCTTAGGGTGTCAGGAACTGATAATCATGCACCCTGCAGTGGTATTGTACAATGATTTAAATTTGATGTAGCCCTCTTGAAGATAATGACCTCCTTACTCGATTGAAAACTAGTCTTCATGACAATTTCGAAATTGAAAAAACCCTTAATTGACTCTGAAGGGGTTTATTGCAACTCCACCCTTTGAAATATTAAAATATGGATTGATTTTTCTCAATTCAATGACTCAAAAAACTATTGAACCAAACAAAATTGTCGTTGATGGTGTTGGAGCCGCCCTTGTTTTTTAGCCTATCACAGTTTTCATTTTGATGCTTGAAATCTAAAGATGGTTTTCTTTTTCCCTCTGAGATATTGAGACCTCTGAAACTCTGTCGCATGAGCAACGACAATTTTTATACTCTCGAAACAAGTCCTACTTTTCGTAAGAATGTTCCCTCTGTTTTGTGCTACTTCGGAATCTCACAGGTCAGATACTATAACTCATGAATTCAAACGTCCCGAGTCACGAAACGACGAAGTCGTTGTAAGTTTTCACTCAATACATTAACAAGGGTAAAATGTTTTAACTCATGATTAGACGTCGTCGGGGTTTCGCGTCTCGGCGTTCACCAAACCCAAATTTTTATTTTTACAATTCCGAGAGCCGAGAACACAAGGTCCTTTCTGGATAACCCATGTCAAGGATTAAAGGCAAAAAAGCTAACCGTGGTTAAAGTTGTTCTCGACATTTCGCCACTCGGCACTATCTTTTTTGAAAGTTACGGCTTCTAAAACCCGACTCACAAAGTCACAATGATAATTATAACATGATTAATTAATCACTTAATCCAAGATTATCTTCCCCTTAATTAAGTCTTGTTATCGCAATCTCGCAGTTTTGCAACTCGGCATATAAATCTCCCAGAAACTTACCTTCGAAGCTCCGAGTTGCGATATGATGAAAGTAATAATTATAAAATTAATCAAGGCCCAAATCTCGATTACATTTAATTAAACCAAAATTGGTCTTCGCAGCCTCGGGAGTTTGAGACTCAAAATGTTAAGGGAAAATCCCCGATATAACGAGTAGCGAGATATTGATTAACATTGGCGAAATTTGGATTAATTAAGCTAAATCAAGACTTATCCCGCGTTTCGATGCCTACACGATTTACGAGCGGGCCCTTTCTCTCCATACGCCAACTGACTTTTAAACCATAGAAATTTATGACATTAATGGGGAAATAGGGTAAATCTATGAATATAAGATCGAATTTTTACGACAAAAATTTATTTCTAATTATGATTTGACAGGCTTGTTTTGAAAGGTACCGAGTTTTCAAATATATGAAAGAGTTGTGTTCCATTATAACAAATGCATTTTCATAACACGTAGAGCTCATCACTTCTGAGTAAACTAACTTCTGTATGTATACGCAGTTCTATCACAGAAGAGCTAAGATGCAAGCTTCATCCATGGCTCCGCGAAAATCATCGAAGGTGAATGTTGAGGTTTCAGGACAAGGCTCAGACAATGTCTCTGATACTTTTCCCCGAAGTGTCGACTCGGTTCCTAACTGGTCATTCGTTTCAGACATTCTGCAATCAGAATTGGTAGATTATTTTGATGACTCCGATGACAACGAAAAAGATGATCTAAACACCAAGTACAAAATAGTCATCCAATCCGGAATGCACAGAGTAGCAGCCAATCCATGGTTTCTTCCATATTATGACATGGTTCAATGGGCGTTGGATCATGTAGACATACCAACCAAGACTATCATGAATGAGCAGAGGGTTACCATAGGGACTTTTAGGCTTGAGCATATGAAAACCATGTATAAGCTACCCACGACGTTCGACTACACATATGGAACTGAGTTCCTGGAGGAATTCAAGGAGAAGGAGTGCACACAGTATGATAAAACCATGTCTAGTTTGATAAAGGATTGGGTTTCACGCACCGCGAAGTTCAGAGCTAATGACCAAGGCGTTTATTCAATCGCTTCGTTGGAACCATAGTATAAATATGTGGCCATGATGACATGCCGGTTATATGGGAGAGAGGACACATCGCATTTTTTCCTAGCGTGGGTGCCTCTAATGTTTCGGGTCACAAAAGGTTTCTCTTTTAATTGGGCGAGGATGTTTTCGGATAGCCTGGCCAATCGGGTCACAGAGTATCAAGATTAGAAGGAGAGTGGGAAGGCGTCATCGTTCTTCATGTCTGCATACATTATGGATGCAATATGTTCTATGACACCATTTCCATTGAAGAGATGGGGATGGACTCTGGCCCAAGACAAACCCATACATATATATCATGAAAAGCTATGGGAAAACAAAGAAGAAAAGTTCACGTATGAAATTTTTAACTGGGTGATGGTGCCCCTGCATATCACCATTTTTGGTCACCCACCACCCCGTATCTCGGACAGCATTGCGACAAATCTGAGCAGCATAGTGGACTGGTACATGGAGGTAGAGTTTTCATACCTCAGAGTTTTTGGGGCCTCTGTTCCTCCGCAGGCGCTACCATTTTTCATTCTTGACAAGTTGGCTTGTCACGAGGTCACTCAGCAAATGGTAATTGGCGGTGTCAGTAAAGAGCTCAAAGGATACTCAAAGAAGGTATGGCCATATTTTCCCATTCATTTGAATTTTTATTCTTTATTAGATTTCAGGCATGCCAAAGCCGAGGCTGCAGCCCTGGAAGACTTGGATTTGGTCTCCATCGAATATAAGAAGCTCGATCCACAGAGGGTCATGAGCAATCATTTGGCTAATTGTGGGCTCAAAAGGTTTGAGCATGAGAATTCACCCTTGAATGACATTTTCCAAGGAGCGATGTCTTACGAATAAATTCTGGCTCGGATCCAATCCTTGGCACCCAAGGATAGAGCCGAGGTATTGAAATTCCAAGAACACCGACGAAGTTGTCTCCCGATTGTATTGTTGGGTGAAGGTTTGGGTATTTCAGAGATGAAACAAAAGGAGGATGAAGGTTCTAAAGATGAAACTCCCGAATCAAGGAAACACCAGGAAAAGGAGGAGCAAACAAAGGATCCAGAAGCAAAGGAAAAGACTCTGTACCTACCCAAGAAATAGAATCTGGAGACAGAGGTAAAAACCCCAGAACCGCCGAAGAAGCAGAACCTGGTCAACACCCTAGGAAAATCAGTGAAACAGGTAGGAGAACCCATCACATCTGTCACCCCTTTGCAGTCGATGCTGGGAAATATCAAAGAAGGATGGATATTCAATGAGGAGCTGAGGCCCATAAGAGAAGAAGAATTCCCTCTGAACGAGTTTTTCTTTGATAAAAAGAGAAAAGCAGTAGTAAAAAGAGAATTCTACCAAGAAGGAGAGTCGACTGCCAAAAAGTATAAAGTTATGACAGATGGAAAAGATAAAAAGAACGAGAAATTCGCCACTAAAATCGCAGGGACTCTAGGAGCGTATGCCTCAACGAATCAATTCTCGGTCGGACTTTTGAAGAACCAACTTAAAAGGAAGAATCGCCTAATCAGGACTCTTGAAGCCATATTGGCCAAAGCCATGGAGAATGCTAAAGGTTAGGCGAGCATGGAAATAGAACAGGCCATATTGGCTGACAAAAATGAAAAAGAGGTGCTCAAAGCTAAGATTGAGCAAGTACAGTTGGTGGTCCAGGATGGTAGGATGTAGGCGAGCCAACAAAGGAGTTTTATTGAACAGCTGCAGGCTCGGGTAGAGATCGTCGAGAGAAGAATGATAGACATCAGGATATTTAAATCCCAAGTGATTGAGATTCAAAGCGGAATCTCTTCTGCACAGCAAAATTTTCTCACCAAGGTGGGAGCGATCGGGGAAAACTGTCTGTTGATCAATCAGGTTTCCGAGAACTTGTCAGCCAAAGAAAGGGATGCAGGAGTGGCTCGGGTCACCTTCCAGGAGGCGGTGATAGCCATGAACAACTAGGTTTAAGAGGGTACTCCCAGGTTCACCATTTCGGAGAAAACCCAAGGAAATATTTTGTTGAAGGATTGGGAGCACAACATCGCCTTGGGCAAGGAGCAAGCCCAAAAGGTAACCAATTCCCTAGAAGAAGCCTTTAATTCTATAGACAGTGAGCTATTGGGTATTGACAGCGGAGGCAATGCTGAAGCGTTGATGCAAATGAACGTGGAACAGATCTCACTTGATCTTAAAGATAAGGAAGAAAGAGATTCGGGTGATATCTCTCAGATGAATATGGTAGACCTAGTCCAATTTGATAAGTACATGATCAAACCCAGTGTGCAACTAAGTGCCCTCAACTTCATCGATGCACAAATGGAGGAAAAGCTGCAGCAATTAGCCCGAGAATGTTACTTCGTCGAGGCCAGCTATCAAGAAGAACCATCACGACTCATATCTCAGCTCGTGGAAAGATGTATCGCCTGTACCGGGCTCTCGCAACGACAAACACCTGGCACCATGTGAATACAGAGTAGGAGAAATGGAGCGATTTCACTCCTCTCTGTTGTAACCGAAATTTTTGTGACTATTGAGATGCTACCTTATTTTCAAAATTGTATAAATATATGAGAGAAAGAAATATAGAAGGCTGGACCTTTTGGAGTCATTTGTAATAGAGTTTTTACATTGAGAGTTAATACAAGTAGATCTGGAGATTCTCAATTTCGTCACTACTGTATTGCAAGTTTGCTTCCTTGTATCTCAATTTTTCCATTTTATTTCATATTCTTAACTGATGTGCTTCGTTATACTTTATTATAACCACTACTATAGCGAATGAATTTGGGTTTTCTGTAATTGTTTATTGTCTTTCCTCTGCACCAGCTATCAGCGGGTGTAAGACCAATCTGCATTTTTAGAATTCTACATGTATTCTATGCTACGTCGGTTATTTCCTTACTAATTTCCTCTTCTGTTTATATGTGAGATTTCCCTTTGATAGGAGCCTTGCATTATATACAACTAAATGTTTTTCTCCCACTTCACACCTTTTATTAAAATATAATACAGTTACGGGAACGAGCCTTAGATTTGCATCCATTTTTTATTTATGCAATCGTAAGTTCTCTTTTATACGACCAAACTGAGACAACACTTAAATCTCTTTTAAGGTCTTTCCTACCTTCACTATTCCCCCATGACAGTTCCTGTACCAACTCAACCTAACGTTGAACCAAGACTATCGAATCAAACGCACATTTCCTTAAACCTCTTCGAAACCATTCTTAAAATGAAAACTAACTGGGCCGAACTTGAACAATCATGGACAGCCATTGAACGAGATATAACTATCCAGGAACAGTTGGAAGCTAGACAACGCCAACGTAGGAATCTTCCCTAGTTTCCTATACTGAAAGGTTTACGCTTCCCTCTTCTACACCTATTACCCATTTTTGGATGCCTTGACACTGTACTTTTAAGCCTTAAGTATAGACTCAAGAACAACATCTTTCTGGCGCCATTGCCGGGGACCGAAGTTATGAAATATTTTTCCTTGGGAAAACAAAAAATTATTTTTCGTTGAAAGTGTTACCCTTTGATAGTGAACAAAGAGTACACACCTTTTAAGGATTTTTATCTTTCACTTAGCGACTCCACGAATAAATAAACTGGCATTCGGTCAAAGGAATACCAGACAAAACCCGAATGGTAAGCAGATTACGCCCTTTACCGATCCCGAAAAAATTCTAAAGACGAGAGGCTCTTTTAAGCCAACCGCTGCAGTTTACAAACTTGAAACCCCATCACTGAAGGCTGAGAGTCCTTCCAAACCCTCAAATTTAATCAGTCCTCGTTTTGACACTAAATATTCAATGCCAATCTACTCCGAAATTAGGAGTGAGATTCATCCAACGATCCCCTTAGCACACAAGGGAAAGGACCCGCTTGAAAGTTCGTCGAATTTTAAAATACCATCTCTTCTTCAATTGAATTTCCCGACTTCACCAAATTTTGAAGAGTGTGTCACACACTCGTTTCTCATACCCGTTGGTTTTCCCGAATTCCGTCTCTTGCAAATTCGAGGAATAGAGTCCTCGCGTTCCTTATATTTCCTCATCGGATTTTCCTCTTCGCGAAGAAAATAAAGCTTCCCTTTTAATTTTCCAAAACCCCCTTTATAACTTCCCACAAACGATGATGGCAGCCGCCGGAGGAGGAGGTGGAGGGTTTATAATAGGAGGCGGAGGGTTTATCAGAGGAGGAGGTGGAGGAGTCCCTCTAAGAGGAGGTGGAGGTCAAGGGCCTCCCCCTCCTCCCAGAGTTTTCACGAAAGTTGCAGCTAGATATGCTCCATTAGTATTGCCCGTCCCCCTACACGATCTTCCAAAAAATTACATAAAAAATTTACCGAAATTCACCGGAGAGGGGGATCTGACTACGACCAAACATATTAATTTTTTCGACGAATTCACAGATATCTTCGGTATCGAGCACGAGGATGTATATTCGAGACTCCTTGTCCAAACTTTTGAAGGTCAGGTCCGAATTTGGTTTCGGAGCCTACTCGCAGCTTCTATCCTATCATATGATGCATTGGAAGATGCTTTCCTCAGACAATGGGGCGAGCGGAAAGAACATCTCTATTATCTAACCAAATTTGGGTCTTTGAAGAAAAAGAGCTCAGAAACAGTCATGGAATTCATTCAGAGATTCAATAAACTATACAATAAAATCCCAACTGAGGTCAAACCATCCCAACCTACGGCCAAAGTGACTTTCGTCGGAGCTTTCGAGCTGGATTTCACACTACTTTTGCGAGAGCGAAGAGGAGCCACCTTAAACCGTATGCAGGACGATGCAGTAGAAATAGAGTCTAATATGATGGCTTCGGGTAAACTTAAGGCTAGAGTAGAGATTGCAAACTAATAAACCAAGCGATTTAGAGAACAAGCAGGTCCTTCAGGGTACAATAGATCCTCAGACGATAGGGTGGACGATATGGCTAGAGTGATCAAAGAACTGTCAAATAAAATATCCAGAATGGAACTCGAACAGGCCAAGGCTGACTCTTACCCCAAAAAAGATTTCAAGAGGAATCAAAACCCTCCTAATCAATAGAGACAAATAAAAAATGATGATCAAAAGATACAAGCTCCTTTAAAGACAGAAAATTTTATAGGAGAACGATTTTCAAGACTATGAAGATTCAGATAATGACGTCACGAACTTCGGTGATGACTATAGTCAACAATATCTGACTCGCGAAGACTATGAAAAATCTTTAAACATACCACAATCATCAAATGAAGGTGAAGAAGGTGATCACACTGATCTCTATGAATCTCAACCAGAAACTGAGATAATGATGGTCGATTTCCAACCAAAGTATAACCTAAGATCTAAGAATAAGCCCACCTCCATGACTCAACCCAAGAAGATCCTTCAAAGAGGCCAATCTTATGAGCCTCCTTCGGACGAGACCCCATTACCCAACAACAAAACTAGAGTAGTAAACACTCAAGAGTCCAAGGTGGAAAAAGTTGAAACTCAAACACAGGAGACCGAACCCGTAAATAAGGCTACGTCTTCAACTGGGACCATGAGTGATAAAGTTGTTCAGACAAATCAGTCGAAAAGGAAGAATTCAGAAGTCTCAACTAGAGAAACAGACAAGGTGAGTGGAGCTTTCAGTTTTGAAAATGAGTTAAACAAAATTAAGATACCAATCCCTTTGGTGGAATTAGAGAAAAACCCCGTTTATCGCAAGAAAATTACCAAAATGATAGGTGTCTCTGAACTAGAAAGCCAGTCTGATGTTATAAAATTGGAAGATGATAGACCTAACATCACTTTTGGTCCCCATTTTGAAGGGTCCAAAGACAACATCGCTCCCTTTTATATCACTCTGAATGTATATGATCAGTTGTTGCATAATTGTATGTTAGACTCCAGAGCTTCCCATAATGTTATGCCCAAGATTATAATGGAGAAGCTGGGTATCCAGATCACAAGACCTTCTGGAAATCTGTACTCTTTTGACTCGAGGAAGGTTAAATGTATGGGGATGATAAAAGATCTAGTAGTTACCTTGGCGCAGGTCTCAGTTAAGAGTATCCTGATGGACGTGGTTATCGCAGATATTCCCCCTATGTATGGCATGCTATTATCTAGGTCATGGGGAGCCAAGTTGGGGGATTATCTACAGTTGGACATGACTTATTACACAATCCCTGTGTTTGGTGGTCAGTTCACTCGGTTGTACAGAGAAACGAGATTAGCATATACGGTCAGTGACCCTCAAAACCCAAATAACTTCCCTATTTACATTGTAGACCAAGATTTGGGAAATTGCATCTTGTCTTTTGATGATGGTCTGGATGGTTGTCCATAGGAAATCGATACAAAGCAAGAAGAGTTAAACCTCATGACATAATATCTGTGTAGTACTAGTGTCTGGAAAATGTATTTTGACGGTGCTTTATCTTCTGAAGGGGCAGGTGCTGGAGTGATTTTGGTGGTGCCTAAAGGTAAGTTCATTGTTCCTTTCCCTTACCATCTGTAGTGGGACATAGATTACACTAATAACATATGCGAATATGAAGCATTTATCTTAGGGCTAGAGTCTTCTAAAAAGCTAAATTTAAGAAAATTGGAGGTATATGGTGATGCAGAATTAATAGTCAAACAAGTAAACCGACAGTACCTAGCCAAGCATCCCAAACTAAGAGCGTATATAAATTGTGCTTGGGATATCATGGAAAAAAATTTCTCATCCGTAAATATCCATTTTATCCCTCGCGCAGAGAATCTACATGCTGATGCATTGGCAAAGGCAACTTCAACCTTCTCTCCCCCCACGACCTTCAAACTGAAGTATCACATTGAAATCAAATACAAACCCTCCATACCAGACAATATCCGACATTGGAAAGTCTTTGAAGATGACGAACAAATTAAGAAATTCCTTACAGCAGTAGGCGAATTCTCTGAAACTCATGCTGAACAAGAAAATCAAAATGACTCCATGTGGATCATGCAAGAAGGGGAAGACCCTGAAACCTTCCAAGAAAAAATTGTGGATCATCATATGCTAGTCCTTAAAAGAAATCATATTCTGAAAGGATTGATTCCTTTGGAAAGACTTTTTGATCAGAACAATGTACCTATAAAGTCCACTTTGTAGCCCCAACCAGAAGAAGTGGAGGACTGGGATATAGGAACTGAAAAAGAATCCCGGGTGGTAAAAATATCAAAGTTCCTCCCTCCCAAAGCGAAAGTTAAGTATAAATACTTACTTAGGCAATATAAATATGTTTTTGCCTAGTCCTATGATGAATTGAAAACGTATGACACTTCCATTATTGATCACAAGATACCTTTGAAGCTTAGGGGTCAAACCGTTCAGAAAAAAGCTTAGGCAAATTAACCCCATTCTGTTACCTGTGATAGAAAAGGAAGTTAAAAAACTTTTGGACATGAAAATAATCATACCTCTGAGATACTCGGACTGGGTAGCTAACCTAGTCCCAGTCAGGAAAAAGAACGAAGAAATTAGACTGTGTGTGGATTTCCGAAACTTAAACAAGTCGTCTCTCAAGGATAATTACCCGCTGCCCAAGATGGACCACGTACTAGAAAAAGTAGTTGGAGCAAACCAAATGTCCATGATTGATGGGTTCTTTGGTTATAAACAAATCGCCATGAATGAGAAAGACAGGGAAAAGACTGCTTTCACCACACCATGGGGTACATTCATGTATGAAAAAATGTTGTTTGGTTTGATGAATGCAGGGGCTACATTCCAACGTGCTATGGACATCGCTTTCGTAGGAGAAAGAGACAAGTTCGTAGTCATTTACCT
>JZKD02S1338823.1:0-11695 GCA_000966675.3 Picea glauca | reverse complement strand
ATATTTTTTTTCATATTTTGACACTTAAGAATAAGTCTTAATTATTACTATGTTTTTTCTTTACTTAAATATTATATCTTCAAAATGAGAAAGTATTTATTTCATTTCTTATTTATATTATTTTCTTTAATTTTTAATTTAAAAATATTTTTTTATTTTTATACATTTATTTTTTTAATAAAATGTATTTTATAATAATAATAATAATTTATTTTTAAGATCACAATCAAACTAAATACTAAATTAGTAAATAAAATCTCCTTATTTTTATTAATGACAGTAACCAAATTTTAAAGATGAAGTTTTTCATTCTTTAACATTTACACGTTTAATTATATAATAAAATGATTTATTGAACAAGATAATGTATGAGAAACATTATAATTTGATATGCCTTACTTAATTTTTATGCTATTCTAATATGGTTAATATGGGTTGCTCCACTTTTATATAGTAGCTTACAGACTTTAGTGAGAATAAATTATTTTTAATAATAATTATATATAATTAATTATATTAATTATAACTATCTATTATGATGATGATAGTTAATACATTAAATTTGATTTACAAGATTTTATATAGGGTATGCTAAGAAAAAATGTTTTTCATCTTCAATTACTTTTGTGTCATAAACAAGATAATTTTTTAGACTCATAATGTTTTAGGAATTGTTTAATCCTCATTTCATTCATTATTGTGAGGATTTGTTCTTATTTTAGCAATATGAATAGATATGTAAATAATGAGATATATAAAAGATCAAACTTAAAAAAGATTGAGAGCTCATTATATTGTCAATAATATTTGTCCACAATACTTATGGTTAAAAGTTTATTTATGTTGTTAATATAAGATTTTTCAAAAAAATCTTTTCTAACTACTTCAATGAAGACTTTTGTAAATAACATGAACTCTTTCATGCTTCATTTTACAGTTTCTTCTTCCAATCACTTTGGCATTTCCATTTGTCCATTAAAAGGATATGGAGTAGATGTGAGTGATGAGATTAAACATACAAACTTGGCATTGCCCAAATCTAAGTTAAACCTTCATATTTTATCTCCCTGACTATGCTAAATCCCTACCAGTGTGTTTACACTATGTAAGAAATATAGTGGCATTTATTTCATTCCCCACAAGAAAACTGCTTTTCCAAATAGAGACTGGAATGTCATTGATGTTTTTTTTTAATATGTTTTGGGGTTGTTTTAACAATAACAATGAGTTAATATTGAGATTTGTCCAAGTCATAAGAAGCCAATTATATATTTTGAGCCAATGAAAATAAGTGGGCAAGCACAATTTAGAAAACTCCCGTATCTAAAATATTTTATTAGAATTTGAAAGACATAGTTTGAATATTATATTAAATATTATATTATGAAAAATACATTTCAATAAAATTATAAAGGAAATTATTTACTTTTATTATTGAATTAAAAAATATTGTGGAAAATTCTATTTTTTAAAGTAATTTTTTCTCAATTATTACTTAAATTCAATTTGAAAACATTTTTTCATATAATTTTAATAAACATGAATAAAATGGTTTGCGAGGTGTAGGGCAGTCGGTGACGGAGTGTGCTGTTAAGCCACTCCGTGTTGTTAAAGTCACCGGGGACAAAAAATCCAACCATGTTAATCACGTAGCCAATGCGGGGACAAAAAATCCAACCATGTTAATCGCGTAGCCAACAGGTCTCGCACAAATTAACAAACAAAAAAAAAAACATGAATAAAATTATTAAAAAATAATTTTAAGATCAATTCAAAAAGATTTTCACTCTAAACCTAACTAAGAATTAAATGAAATTAATATAGTAAAGTTTTTAAAAATAGTTTTTTCAATCTTTAGAGGTATTTTTCTAATAAGATAATTAGAAATTAATTTTAAAATATATTTAGGAATTCATTTTGATTAACCTAGATCAAATAAATACATTAAAGTTTTTTTTATGAAGGCGAATTAACTTTTTTATATGAATAAATTTTGTATTTTAAAATGTTTTTCAACCATTGCTCCCAGAAGCTCTATAACCCAGTATAGAAGAAATGTCGAGTTTTAAAGTGTTAAGTGTTATGTTATGTTACAATTATAAAATTACAATTATAAATGAGATCAATTAATACTATTAATAATATTTTTTATAAAAATAAAATAGACTTAATATATGTCTTAATAATTACTTTAATTTGGTATATAATTACTTTTTAAATATATTATTTCAAAATGAAATATTATATATATGTCACCTTTGTGACACTAAGAATATGTCACCTATACCCATATTAGATCCCAATTTAAAAATATATTCCACATTCCCTACCTTCCTAACCTCCTAAGTCATCAAAACTATGGTGATATTGAAAATGTTTTTTTAGCATGATTTGCCCTAATTCAATTAAGATATGACTAAATTAGTGTAATAGTGGTTAGATATCTTAATATATGGAATTTGTAATATATCAAAAATATATTAACATTTTTTAATATATTTTATAATACTAATACTTTTAATACTTTAATATTAATGTATTAAACCAATATAGATTCATCTTAATCCACCATCTATCAAGCATGGACTGAAAATTCTCCAAGTGCAAACCTTTTTTAGAGTGAAAAACTTGAAGAAGTCTCTTTAATCAACATTGATGAAGTCAAATAAATTAAACAAATAATTTTGGTTGGACAAAATTAAATAAAATTACATAATTTATTTTAGTTGAATAAGGTAATTTAAAAGTTGATTTTAGTTGGATGAAGTCAAACACTTTAAATTTTGAAGGCATCATTTTTAGTTAATATAGGTGTGATTAGGAGTCCTCTCAATTGTAATCTTATAATAGACTATTTTCTCATTATTTCTCAATATTACAATTGAGTGATTTGGGAAATTAGAGTTCTTATTTGATCAAGATTTTGAAGATTTGGATCAATTTAGAATTGGACAAAGTAGGTAAGGAAATCCTTCCACCATACACTAAACTTGGATCATTGTGAAACTTTACTCATACCTAAAGGTTATCAATAAAAGTCTCAAGAAACTTATCATTATTAAATATAATGTAATGTAAATGCTACATATAAGGGTATGGAAATTATACATTATTTTCAAAAACTATTTGTGTAAATTTCAAATTTTAAATGAAGTTCAAATTTAGTATAACAACTTTAAACAACTTTATTTATCTAATCATATAAAAATATAATATTATTATTGATTAGGTAAAAATTAATTATGTGATATTAAGTAGCTTTGACAATTTGTTTTGTTGCTTAAAATCCTAGAAGAGTATGATGTATTAGAATTAAATTATACTTTAGAGTGCAATGGATAGGACTAATATATCATAATGTTTATTTATCAATTTATTTTAATAGTTTTTTCATGAATTCAATTTACACATGTGACATTGCTAATAGATATTTCCAATTCTACTTCAAAAAGTGGAGTGACCATTTTCATTTATGTTTTTATTATTATTAAAGTTTCAAGTATTTTATAATTATTTTAACTTTTAGCTTTGAGCTACATACAACTACTACTGATCCAGATTTTTGTAGGAACACAATGAAATACAAAAATACACATAAACGCAGAGATGAAGTGGAAATAAAACTTCATTTCATTAATAACAAATGACTGAAATATGCTTATAGACATAATGAAAATAAACTAGCTAGGGCATTGGTAGCTTATATTTGAGAAGAGATGTGGCAACTAATGGCCTCTGAACTGTGTTACAATGAGGCTCGAAGGCCTACTTATCATTGAGAAACAATGGAAAACCCTAAACATCCAAAAACCTAACCTTAGGAGATGAAATGCCAAGACTATGGGCCCCGTTTAGGTAAATTGGTACAACAACTTCCCCGTGACGTAACTTTGGCATACGATCTTCGTTTGACGCGCTCAATACCTCGTTAGAAATATCTATCTGAGGAATACAACTTTTGTGTGAGAAACATCAAACTTTGTTCTATGTTTATCCCCGTTTTCCCCAAAAAACGTCGTTTAGGGCCTCAAAACAACTCCGAAAGTTCAGGACCTGAAAAAATGCTAAAAATACTAAACTGTGCGGAAAATGAAAAACTAAAAGAAGAAATGGTGGGGGTCCAAGTGGAATAGGTGGTTGGCCACCAATATCCACTTGGATCATTCCTCCCACTTTGGGAAGCCATGGTCGCCATTGCGTTGAGTTCCTCCATGACATGATGAAACTTCTATTGAACTTGGTCCCTGGTGAGCCACTTTCCTTGGTGAAGGAGTTGGCTTGCTTTGACAACTCGATATAGTGGTATCCTTTATTGTCGGGTGTGCTTGATCTGTGTATCCATGATCTGATTAGTTGTGTCTTGTTCCAGGTAGTCTGAATTTAACTTTGTTGTTCTGAGTTGTTCTTCCATGTTATATGTGTCTAGTAGAGGTGGAAAGTAGGGCCGATGGCGGTCCACATTGAACACTGGGTGCAGACCAAGGAATGGTGGAATACTGAGCTCAAAGGCATTGTCCCCTACAACCTTGGTGATGGTGTATGGCCCATATCGGAGCGGACGAAGCTTGTGGTGGGGTCCAGTGAGGCGCTCATTTTGCAAATGTAGCCACACTTTGTCACCCACCTGGAAGTTGTGTGGCACCCAATGTTGATCATGTTGTTGCTTGTACTTAGCATTGGGTCTGTCCAATATTTCATGAACCTGTTGGCAGATGTGTTGAATGAACTCAATGAAGCTTTTTGCCTTGTCAGCCTCAAACTAGACATGAGTTGAATCTTCCTGAGTAGCCGCAAATGGCATGGCTACATCAATGGGACATAGTGGTTGGAACCCCAAGCCCACCTGAAAGGGGTTGTGGCTAGTTGAGCTATGGAGATCTCGGTTGTAGCTATGTTGGACATAGGGGAGGCTCTCATCCCATGTGTGTGGATGCTTTGATTTGTACATGCGCAAAATGTGTATGATCATCTGGTTGATGACCTCTGTCGGGCCATCAGTTTGCGGATGGAAAGTTGTGGACTTGGTGAGCTTGGTGTCCATCATCGACTAGAGGCTGGACCAAAATGTACTGAGGAAATTGTTGTCCGGATCTGAGATGATAGACTGTGGGATCCCAAATTGCACCCACACTCGTTCAAAGAAGAGTTTAGTAGTGGCTTCTATTGTGATATTCTTCTTGCAGGCCATCATAATGGACATCTTCGAGAATATGCTGGTGACTACAAAAAAAAAATCATTGCCATGCTTAGTAGAAGGAAGGCCCGACATGTAATCCATGGAGATGGATTCCCAAGGTCGAACAAGGGTAGGAAATGAAGTATAGAGACATTTCTTCTTGATGGTCGATTTGGAAATGGCACAAGAAGTGCAAGACTTGATGTACTTCCTGACATCATGTCGAAGGTTCAGCTAATAGAAATACTTTTGCAGCATTGCCATGGTTTTCTTGACCCTGAAATGTCCAGTGACTCGGCTGTAGTGCACCTCCCAAATCATCTTGGCACGCTCACTTGAAGGAACACAAAGGTGTCCCATGTGACATAACAGGGCATCCTAGAGGTGAAAATTGGGAACTTTCTTACCCTCCAAGAGCGTATTGTATGTGTGGCCGAATTCTGGATCACTTTTGTAGAGAAGTGGCCAATCAAAAGTCTTGTGCCCACAAGAGTTGAGCATAGTGGTTAGCACCACAATAGGTGGTTGGCTGAGGCAGTCTACAACATTATTGGTGTTGCCTTTCTTGTAATTAATGTTCAAATGAAATTGTTGCATGTATGTGGAACACTTATGATGGAAATCTCTCTGCAACTTCCATTGTGTTTGTATGAACTGTAGGGGTCGGTGGTCTGTGTGGATGACCGTTTCCTTTCCCAAAATGCAATGCTTCCATTGTCAACAAGCCTGCAAAATGGAATACATTTCTTTGTCATAAGTTGGATACTTACAGACTGTGTCGGAGAGTATCTCACTGTGATATGCCACTGGATGCCCCTTTTGAGTAAGGACTGCCCCAATAGCATAGATAGAGGCATTTGTCTCGATCTCAAATGGTTGTTGCAAGCCTGGTAATGTGAGCACTGGTGAAGAGAAGAGGCAATGATTCAACTCTTTGAAATCCTTCTGTTGATACTCAGACCAAAATAATTTTGCTTTCACTCCTCCCTTGGTGACTTGACTCAAGGGCCAAATGATATGAGAGAATCCCAACATGAACCTGCGGTAGAAATTGGCAAGACCCAAAAAATTGCGGAGCTATGTTAGGGTGGTTGGGGTTGGTCAATCCCGAATGACTTGAATCTTGGATGGATCCACATGCACTCCCCACTCATCAATAATATATCTCAAATACTGAACCTGGGTCATGCCAAAGGTGCACTTGTCCAAATTGGCACACAACTTGTGTTGCCGCAGTGTTTGGAGGACCTGTCAGATGTGGTGGAGGTGTTCTTCCCAAGTATGGCTGAAGATCAGAATGTCATCCAAGTACACCACTACAAATGAGTTGGTGAATGGCATCAATATATCATCCATTAGCCTCATAAAGGCTGCAGGGGCATTCGTCAACCTGAAAGGCATGACCATCCATTTGAAAAGTCCCTCCTTGGATTTGAAGGTAGTCTTCCACAGATCAGAGAGTTCGATTGGTACCTGATGATACCCAAAATTCAAGTCGATCTTTCTGAAATATTTCCCCCCCTTGAGTTGGTCCATAGGGTCATCAATCTGTGGGATCAAGTACCTATTCTGAACTGTGATTTTTTTTAGTGCCCGATAGTCAATGTAGAGTCTCCAAGTCCCATCCTTCTTCTGCACCAACACGATCGAGCTCCCACGGGGTGAAGTACTCGGTCGAATGTGGCCTTTCTGCAACAACTCCTGAATCTGCCTCTTGATTTCGTCATTCTCCATAACAGAGTGCCGATAGATTGGTCCATTGGGCAACGACGCACCTGGGGTCAGATCTATGGGGTGCTTGACCTGACAATGTAGAGGCACACTTGCGGGGGAGGTGAAAATGTCCTCATACTCCTCCATGACCTTATCCATCTGTTGTTTTCGTGCATAGGGGCCCTGTCTGGAGGTTGTGGCCACAGTCTTCTTTTATCCCTAAGGGAAGATCATCAGGAAAACAAATTTTTTGGTTTTGGAAATGATCTTACTACATTGTTTTGCAGTAACCAAAGAGATGGCGGCAGGCGGTGTTATCTCCGGTATCCTATAAATCTTATTTCCCAAAGTAATAATAACAACACGAGGCATGGACTCATACACAACATGTCTCTTCCATAAGTATGGTTGGCCTAATAATACATTAGAAACATCAAGAGGAGAAATTTCACATAATACCTCATCTGTGAAGGTCTTGATGTAATAGGGAAGGCAACATTGTGTTGGATGACGCGGAGGGCCCATCCTTGGTGCATCCACCCAATGGTGTATGGTTTTGGGTGTGATGTGGTTGGTAAGCCTAGCCACTTCATGAACTCTAATCAGATGAGGTTCTTTTGAATCCCGTTGTTGACAATGAACTGCAATGGGGAACCCTTTACCCACATCTTGGAATGGAAGAGACGCTCTGCCTCCTTTGGATATTCTGGTTCCTCCTTCTGGATCTTCGTGGTGGAAATGGTGGTGTTGGGATCCGCATCAATAATATGCTTCCCCTGTCATTCCCCTTGTCGGGTTCTAATTCAGAGTCAAAGCATGCATCTGATTCAGAAGCCTTCAACTCGACTACCAGTGATTGCTTGGCCGAACACTCACTTGTGTTGTGAGTGGAGCTCTTATGGAACTAACACCACTTCCCTGTGTCCTTTTTTGGCTTCGTGGTGTTGTTCTTTTCTTATGACTTTGGCGGGTTATCCTATGCCACTCGGCCTTGGCTTGGTCCTTTGTTTGGCGGTTTTGGGGTACCTTTCCATTGCTTTTGATTCACAGATTCAAAGTCTCGCTTCTTTTGTTTAAACTTATGCTCAATCTTGTCAGCATACCGATATGCCACACCAAGCGAGGAGATGTCGAGGAACTCCATTTCCTCCTGAATGTATTTGTACAGACAACTGTGGTACTTTAACACCAAATTTTTCCCTGAATATTTGATACCCAACTTTGTGCTTAGGGTATGAAACAAATTCATCAGTTCATGCACATCTTGGTCCCTTTACTGCCACAACATAGTCCATTGTATGTATTTGTCCTCATAGCTCCCCACAAGATAATATTGTTCCTTGATGGCGTCTTGAAAAGAATTCCAAGTGGGTGCGACCAAGAATAGAGAGGGTTCCCCCTTGCCTTGTTGCTCCCAGTAGGTTTCCCACCAGTCCTTGACATGGGGGGTGGCTTTGAGGAGTGAAAAAATAATCCATTCTTGGTCGAAAAAGTCATGAACTGAAAAATATCCTTCTAACAAATTCAACCATCTACATATGACATTTGCATCTATTTGGCCCTCAAATATGGGAATGTTAAATTTTACTTGTACCTTAAAAGGAGTGGCTGATGGATGTAGATGCGCTGCAAGTGGCCAGTTGTTGAAGGATCTGGGCAAAGTTATCCATCATCGTGTTCCTTTCACTAGTAAATTTGGATCATTTTATGACGGCTATTTCGATGCTCTTGTGATGTTATGTCGTGGAAATTGCAACGAATATTGAATCTCCCAAACGTTGTTTCATGTGACGTGGCACGTGCGACGAACCTGGATTAACGTCGCAAGAGCGATGACAATAGGAAAGTTGTCACGATTGCAACAAAAATATAAATACCTTCACCAGAACGACTAACTAAAGACATCATCGAAAGAGACACACAATTGGGAAATCGTCGCACACTCGACAATATAGGCAAAGTAAGTAAAAAATTTGCGATGAATCAACTGTTGAAGCAGTCGTCGCAAGTGCAATGAACACAATGTATATAGCGACGAACTTGCTATACAAGTTTCGTGATTTGTATAGCAAGTTCGTCGCACAATTTGTATTGGTCATCGCAATTGCGATGAACAGTTTTGTAATTTGTATAGAAATTTTGTCGCAAAATTTGTGTCGGCCTTCGCAATTGCGACGACAACAATTGATTTAAAAAAAAAAAATGAGCAAAAAAAATCAAAATTTTATTTTTGAGCAAAAAANTGTGTTGGATGACGCGGAGGGCCCATCCTTGGTGCATCCACCCAATGGTGTATGGTTTTGGGTGTGATGTGGTTGGTAAGCCTAGCCACTTCATGAACTCTAATCAGATGAGGTTCTTTTGAATCCCGTTGTTGACAATGAACTGCAATGGGGAACCCTTTACCCACATCTTGGAATGGAAGAGACGCTCTGCCTCCTTTGGATATTCTGGTTCCTCCTTCTGGATCTTCGTGGTGGAAATGGTGGTGTTGGGATCCGCATCAATAATATGCTTCCCCTGTCATTCCCCTTGTCGGGTTCTAATTCAGAGTCAAAGCATGCATCTGATTCAGAAGCCTTCAACTCGACTACCAGTGATTGCTTGGCCGAACACTCACTTGTGTTGTGAGTGGAGCTCTTATGGAACTAACACCACTTCCCTGTGTCCTTTTTTGGCTTCGTGGTGTTGTTCTTTTCTTATGACTTTGGCGGGTTATCCTATGCCACTCGGCCTTGGCTTGGTCCTTTGTTTGGCGGTTTTGGGGTACCTTTCCATTGCTTTTGATTCACAGATTCAAAGTCTCGCTTCTTTTGTTTAAACTTATGCTCAATCTTGTCAGCATACCGATATGCCACACCAAGCGAGGAGATGTCGAGGAACTCCATTTCCTCCTGAATGTATTTGTACAGACAACTGTGGTACTTTAACACCAAATTTTTCCCTGAATATTTGATACCCAACTTTGTGCTTAGGGTATGAAACAAATTCATCAGTTCATGCACATCTTGGTCCCTTTACTGCCACAACATAGTCCATTGTATGTATTTGTCCTCATAGCTCCCCACAAGATAATATTGTTCCTTGATGGCGTCTTGAAAAGAATTCCAAGTGGGTGCGACCAAGAATAGAGAGGGTTCCCCCTTGCCTTGTTGCTCCCAGTAGGTTTCCCACCAGTCCTTGACATGGGGGGTGGCTTTGAGGAGTGAAAAAATAATCCATTCTTGGTCGAAAAAGTCATGAACTGAAAAATATCCTTCTAACAAATTCAACCATCTACATATGACATTTGCATCTATTTGGCCCTCAAATATGGGAATGTTAAATTTTACTTGTACCTTAAAAGGAGTGGCTGATGGATGTAGATGCGCTGCAAGTGGCCAGTTGTTGAAGGATCTGGGCAAAGTTATCCATCATCGTGTTCCTTTCACTAGTAAATTTGGATCATTTTATGACGGCTATTTCGATGCTCTTGTGATGTTATGTCGTGGACATTGCAACGAATCTTGAGTCTCCCAAACGTTTTTTCATGTGACGTGGCACGTGCGACGAACCTGGATTAACGTCACAAGAGAGATGACAGTAGGAAAGTTGTCACGATTGCAACAAAAATATAAATACGTTCACCAGAACAACTAACTAAAGACATCATCGAAAGAGACACACAATTGGGAAATCGTCGCACACTCGACAATATAGGCAAAGTAAGTAAAAAATTTGCGATGAATCAACTGTTGAAGCAGTCGTTGCAAGTGCAATGAACACAATGTATATAGCGACGAACTTGCTATACAAGTTTCGTGATTTGTATAGCAAGTTCGTCGCACAATTTGTACTGGTCATCGCAATTGCGATGAACAGTTTTGTAATTTGTATAGAAATTTTGTCGCAAAATTTGTGTCGGCCGTCGCAATTGCGACGACAACAATTGATTTTAAAAAAAAAATTGAGCAAAAAAAATCAAAATTTTATTTTTGAGCAAAAAAAAAAAAAAATTATTTTTGAATAAAGGGGGCATGTATTGGAAGAATATGATAGGCTATGAAGTTCATTATATTCTTGAAAACATTTTACGAAGTGAAATTCTCTTAAGTAAATAAGGTATGGGTAGATCGCTTTGCATGTGATCAAGCACCATCTAGTTTTGATTTCAGGAGTACAAATATGGAGTGTCACATCCAATCAAGAGTCACCCTCAAATATTTATAGTTATTCTATCAATGCATCTCAATAGGCCCTCATCTATATTCAAAAATTCAAGTATGCTAGAATAGAGAATGTCTTTTGTTGAAAGAATTATTTGAAGGTCTTATTTTCACATTCAAGGGGGCATTAACCTAGGAGGAACAATGATCCATTAAATTGTGTTTTTTATGGTTATACTAAGACATCTAGAGAAGATGTATTGTCCAATAAAGACAAGTTCTAGTTGTAGAATCCCTTAACATAGTGAAAAGAACATATTTTGATGAATGTTTGGCATAGGAGAAATTCGATGAGTCAACCAAAAGATATATATGTAACAATATATATTTGATATGGATATGTTATTAAAATAGATAACATATACATATCAAATATATTTATATGTGTGATCTTTACTAAACATATAAGTTGTAAGGTTGGCTAAGCTCATCACGAGAGGCATTGAAAAACAAAGGATTCTCTATTCTACTTGGAATTTTTAGGATTTTTATGGCTCCCTAAGAAGGTTTGTCTCTAGATGCATTCATGGATTGTCATCACAGTTGGTTTTATTAATCTTTAAATATTATCCACCTTCCAAATCTTGTGGGAATGTTTAAA
>JZKD02S1338812.1:0-11695 GCA_000966675.3 Picea glauca | reverse complement strand
TTGTATCAAATGAATGTATAATGATGTTTATTTATACCATTTATGTCACTTCCTTTTAACATTAGGGCCGACCTGACACTTTCTTATTTTGTAATTCGTTTTTTTAATTATCTTCACGGCCTACAAGTACTTCCTTCTTCAATTCACTTTGTGATCTTCAAAAATTCATTTCTCCTCAACCATATGATCCATGTGACGTAACACATACCACCGGAAACAACATGATGTATACTATCCATTTATGGGTGTTGTATATACATGTGCATTGTCCTTCATGTCCAAATACCTTTATCAATCTTACGGTCCAAAACCCATGACTAAGGTTGACATCAATGACAACAACCAATTTTCTAACAATAATAACCTAATAACCATGGACTTAATTCGACAAAATAACTAAAAATGTAATTAGAAACCATTAAACATAAATACATAACATTTAAAAGAATTGTGGAGAACTACATAACTATTAAAACAAGGAAAGGTGAATAATTAATGATCAATAATATTTAAAATACGTGTACTAAAAGTTCTATATGCAACACATTCCATCCTTTAAAAGAGAGTGATGCTATAACAATGGAAATAAATAATCTATCCTTTAAAAGAGTGATAAAGAAATAGAAAATATGAAGAGAGGAAGGGCACTTGTTCACTCTACGAGTCCATCACACTTGAAAATATTAAAGGATGGATTTAGACATTTCCATAACATAATCAAAAGACAATACTATATTTGATTTACAAAATAATGATTGATTATAAGAAAGAAACTAAAACCTTAATTTGTCCTAATTTGTGTGGTTGTTAGGATACTATTTAACTAATTAAACTAAAACATAATATTTATAGATATAACTCCTTATTTAACATATGTGGCTCCATACAAAGAATCATTACATAATTATAATCCACATACAAAATAATTCTCAAATATATATGTTCACTTGTATACATAAAAAAAATTGTGTGTAGTTACACACCATGCCTTCATCCTTCGAAAGACTTGTCCCAAGCTTTGAGGATCAAAGTGTAATATGACCATGTATCTTCTTCTTCCTATTTTTATTTTCTTTTTCTTTGAATATGATCAAATGCATGCACTCAAATGAATGTAAATTTTGAGAGTGGAGTTCTTCTATGAACTAAATGAATGAATTCATTGTGTTTTTTTCAAGATGCTCTCCAAACTCATAAAGCTCCAAGTACCATTCAAACACTATATTAGGACCTGCTAGAGAAAACATATAATTCATATAGGTATAAATAGTTGGTTGTGTGGAAGAAGGAACAATGCCACTAAATAAGATTCAAAATGGAAATTTTAGTCACAACCTACTTTGTATTTGTCCTGAATAATTTCTAGTTCCCATTAAACTAGTACATTGTGATTAACATGAGACTCATGACAAAGAGAAAAAGACTCATTAAATCGAATTTGGGAGATCATATATGCCTTATTTAAATCCTTTTTATATGGATATCATCCATCATAGAAAGAAAGAAGTAAAATAAAAAAAGAGGAGATAAAATTAGGTGTCTTCACATAATTGAAATATTTATCCATATCATTCATCATAAACCTCCTCTAAATTCACTCATGCATTGATTCCTTTTCTATATTATCTTTCTATATAAATTGAAATGATAAATCTATCACATACATCCATAATTTTCCAAACATTTCCATCATATACCTAATTTAATATATTTATCTCTACTTCTGTCAAAATTGTTTTTTTCAAGAGATGATTTAATACAAGAAATGGGATAAAACTTCAATACTTAGAATGAATCACTTCAAATTGGCATTAGATCATGTAAATTTTTCTTTGCTTCATAAAATATTTTATAAGACACGTCATTTTAAATCCCTCTAAATCTATTGAACCAAAATTGATCTACATTAGTTCTATATGAATTTATTGTTGCTCTAGACTAGATAAATTAACATTCGGGCATCTTAGAAATGATTTTGTCAAATTTTCGGACATCAACTTTTGCCACATCTTTTAGGCCCTAATTTTTTTTTTGGAATTATGATGGCTTAGAGTCATCATAGGCTTTCCCCATCTTTGAAGGGAATTGTTCTTCTCATCAAGATATTTATAATGATCTATTTTGAACCTAAAATGGAGTTTGTATGAGAAAGTTTGGGCCTCAACAAGGCCATGGTCATAAGATTCTTCATATGCCAAGTGACGACCATGTCATCTCACCATAATTTGAATATTAGGAGTTAATGGTGTGTATGAATACACTATATACTTGTAGAAACATCATGGAGGTCCCAAGATGATTTCAAAGCGCTAAATATAGCCCTACCTCTAATACTAGATATAAAAAATCTAGCAAAAGGAGGGAAGAGGGTTCACTTTTTTGCTAGCCACTAGCTACTCCATAGTATGGGTAGGAGTGTGGGAGGAGGTTCTAATTAAGGAGATAGAAAAAAAATAGTGTACAGGTTTGAATAAGAATGATAGTGTCTCATAGCTTCATGGTACATTTGAAAATCTTTGTAATCCCTATTATAATCTCCTTAATATAAGAAGATGGAGGGCTCAATCCTTCATTTAATGTTGGTTTTCCTGTATGGGTTTCCATGGCAAATATTTGTGTTCCATTGAATGTGTATTACCATTGTATTATATTTCATATATCATTATAGTTAAAGAATTCAAATTATATGGATTTTATTTATGCTAAAGTGTTAAAAATACAAAAATATAGTTAAATAATTGAAGATAGATTCATTGTAGTCATTTTGAGTTTATATCTATTTTGACAAGCTAACCATTGGAATATCCAAGGTAGTTTACAAGTTATACTAGCATAATAACAAGTTTATTTCAGAGTTTGGTGGTTTGAAGAACAACATATACTTACTTGACTTATGAAATCAAATTCTGGAGAGAGTTGTACCCTATTGGTATGTAGTGAATCAAGATGCTTTATAGATTTTAATTTGCACTGAATATACACTATTTGAAATGATCATACTTGATTGTTTCACCATTTCATATGGTGATATTGTTGATGCCCCAATTGTTAGAAAAACAGGATCGTGGAGCAATAAAATAAAACAAATGCGAAAATAAAACACATAAGATACATAATAAAATAGAGACACAGAAATACGTAGTTTACCCAGTGTGGGCTATGTCCACCAGAGAAATTGCCAGGTCCTTCCTTTTTATTCTCCAACAAAATGAATGGATAGAACATATAACACACTTGTTGTAACTTCCTCTTCTTTCTCTCATAGTGTTCTCTCTCAGAATACAATATTCACAATAATACACAGTCGTAGTACAATTTCATCATAAAAAAGAGGGTTACCTTCTAGGGAAAAAAACCCTAAAATAAATTCTATTGTTAGATCTGTAAACTTATAATGAATGAACCAGATTGACTATGAAATTACAATATTTTACAAGGCAATTTTTCCCAATAATTCACTTTGAGGGGCAAGCCTCCCCCACACCTCCCCTTTAGGGAATGGGGTCTAAGTACAGATGAAAAATACCTATGAATCAGGAAGATAATCAAGCTCCACAACCAACATCAATGTGTATTAAGTTACTCTATGCACCAAGATCTTATTTTTAAAGATATTTCATGATTCCTACTTTTTTTTTCAGGGAGATTTTGAAAATTCCAAGGGACAAACAAGGGGAAAACCAAGAAATGTCGGTAGGGATGTCCAAAAAGGTGTAGAACAAGATGGTAAAAGAAATGAACATAATTGTGTTGCAAGAGGTGCCATCCCAACTACAATGTGCATCATAGGTGTGCAATCATTTATTTATTCTTTTATGTACATTGAATTTGAATATCGTGTGAATTACTAATTTTCAATTTTTTTTTGCATAAAAAAAATAGAATCCATTTAACACATAAGACATGACAACGAGGAATAAAGGGGTTGATCATAAAATTTGTGAGTTCATATATTTTCGACCTTTCTTAATATTTCATGTTTTTTGTGATCTTTATATTTAAATAATTAATTTACACTTTTCCATGGACGTCTTCTAGTAGGTGCTAACATAGAAAGAGGATCCAACCCATGAATTGATAAACATTATGTTAAGTATGGGTTGTGAGTATATGTTGAAGTATGAATTTTTATTTGTACAATTTGTAAGTGGATATGTTGTTTAAGTTCCCTTGTTGTAGAATTAATGAAAAACCAAGAAAAATTTATATTGATTATATCGAATATGCTTTGGCACGACGTATTAAACATGTAGGAAACAAAGTATGGAATGCAACCAATAGAGAAGGTTTTGAGAGAATTCATGAAGCATGGCTTCAAAAGAATGTGTATTGTTTATGAAAGACTTTGTGCTAAGGTATGTTTTTTTTATTTACACAATCATGCATATTCTACTATATATATATAAATGCAGATATACTTATTATAGTTTATTTCTATGTTTGTAGATGGAAGATGAAGGGGAACATAAAAATCAAGTCATTTAAGAAAACATTATGTTAAAAAATAAAGGTATAATATCACCTAAAAATGATGAAAAAATGTGGCATGCACACAACTCGAGCATTGACAATAGTTCAACTGATGAATGAAAATCAATATAATTGAATGTTACAACAATTTGTAAGTTTTAGAATATTTGTGTGTAGAAATTAGGGATTTTTTTTAATGTAATTGACATATTGTCCCAATTGCATGAGGGCCTTTTACCAATAGGTGTAACAATTACATATTCATTGCAATTTGATTATTGTGGACCTTTACGTTGTAAATTTTTGTATGACAATGAGTCTCTTATTCATATATAATGAATGAATTTCTTATTTCATTGCATTGTATAATGTTGTAAAATGTTGTGTTCCTGAATAATTAATATGTGGATGATTTACATCGTTACAAATAAAAAAGGTGTAATTTTTTGGATAACACATTAATGCAATCATTATATCAAACTGTAATAACAAAAATATAAAACAACATTATTATTAAAAAAGTTTCATTTTGAAATGATTAAATGAAAAATTGTAAAAAACAATTAATTAAAATATATACCTATGAGTGCATTATATTCTTTTGAATTGACTAGATGATGCATTCCATAATATAGAAAGTGGTACATTTTGAGAAGTCATATGCATTAGTGCACATTAATTATAATAATGCACCGGTACAAAGTATTGAGAAAACACATCGTTTTGTAAAAGATATAATGTATAATTATATTTATTATTTCAAAATTGTATAGTTCTCATGTTTAAGACATACATCGTGGAATTAAAAATAATGTACACACCAGGTATCTAAACATTATTTACGCATAGGTGTCTTCACTATAATATACACACCGATGCTTGGTAAAAAATATGGCACTAACATCTCAACTTGAATATTCAAAGTTACACTACACTTCGATCCACATGGTAAAATAAACACCCATATGTACTAATTATACATGGACTAGATCCCACACTGTATTAAAAGCATCAGGTCTTAGGATAACTTGATTGTATTGGTGCTCACTATAACTCAAATGCACAGGGGTGTACAAAATCTAAAACACATTAGTGCTTCATTCGTAAACAAGGAAAAACCGTTGCATAGAAATTATAAGAGCATTGATGCTCTACATATGATGAAAAAGGCAAAACTAGTGCGACATAGTTATAAAAGCACCGAGTTTTTTTAATTATGTTAACGTACTGGGGCTTTTGAATTGTATTAACGCATCGATGCGTTTGTATTATATTAATGTACCAATGCGGGTTTGTGAAGACCCCACCAATGCATTTTGACAAGAACAACATCTAAAAAAAAACCTCGACCCGCCCAAATTTTTTTAGTTATATAGAGCGTCTGCTAAAACCTCTGCAATCAATAGAGGAGGTTGTAGCAAAGTGTTTTGTTGAATTTTTTTCCAAATTTTTGTAACACTAAAAACCATTGTACACAAATCTCCACTAGAAGGTGTTATCCTTGTAGTGTATGTTGACAAACCATTTTCTTCACAATATATGACATGCCAAAAACTATGTATGAACAGAGTTTGCAACAACCAAAATAATCATGCCAACTTAAAATATGCCACGTGTCTCAAGTAAACCATACAGTATAAATAAATTTGGGAGGAGTACGAAGTCCATAAATGATGGGTTTACAACAATGACATTTTAATCCTTAATAAATCCCGTTAAAATGCTTCTTGTATACTTCTGTGTGTATGAGAAATTTAATATATATATTTATTACATAAAGAGGGGAAAAAGAACATGGAATTGCAATTATATATGACTAGGATAAAAGGGGATAAATGTATGAAAAATTATATAAATAATGAGGGAAAATTGAAAATTTTGTGGAATAAAACCATTTAAAAATTTTAAGTCTGTTGACATGATTTTGACCAGGGTCAACTAAATCCTCCAAATCATACTTAAAAATCCAGACATTGCATGAATGTCAAAACAAAAATCACCATACAAAACCATCCAATACCAATTACTTTGGTATATCAATTCCACATAAACATGAGAATTCGTTAACAAAGTGAAGTTGGGTATGTGAGCCAATATATAGCCAAGTTAAATCAATGGGTTTATCTTTATAGGCAAGAAGATAACATATGGTGTGCGAAAAAAATATTTTGATAGAGAGGAATTTCCATGCTAAGATCATAATGTGTTCTTTACCTCAACAAACCAAAAATTGATACCCATTACTATGATATGTAGACCATGGGTTTAAAGTAGAGTTAGAATTAATATGACCACGAGTTGTATCAAAGGATAATCCCAATTGAGAAGACAAAGAAAGGAAATACATAACAAGTGGTTAATAAGTTCATTTGCAGAATATAGTACTCTTTGAACAGAGAGTAAGACAAGTGTTGGGCAGATAATACATTCTTTCCACCAACAAACAAGAGGTTACAATCAATTTACATTTAAAACAATTTTAGGTTTGAATCCACATCAAGCCTTTGTATGTGCTAATAGTCATGCCATTGGGTTTGGACCAATGTTCCTTATAACCCTTTTTTTGCAACAAAAATTGTTTCAGAAATACACACACATATGAAAAATGATAATATGAATGAGAGAACAATAACATGTATACAAAAAACATAACCATTATTGTAAATTGAAAACCCATGAATCACATTCTACATTAAGCATATTTGAATAATTGTTTCAACCTTTTTTCTTTCCAAACAATAGCTTGTGAGTGAAAGACAATGATACACTAACTTCTATACTCATTACTAGATAACGAGAGACAAAACTAAATCAATTAATAATAAATTAACTTGCAAGAATATGCTCAGCAATTGTGAAAGTAGTTACCTTGTCTTAGTGGTCGATTTATACCAACTCTCAAGGCCTAAGACAATTGGAACAACGAATAAGAAAGTTGGTTTCTCAAGCTGAAGCGTGGCTCCCTCTACACAATCGAAACCAAAAACCAAATGACGAGAACCCTTGACATATCAAAGGTAGTAAATCACGAGCCTGGCATCATTAATTCCCGTGTCTTCTCGAATTGAATGCATAGTCATCTCATCAATACATACGTTGATATCCCAACCCATATCAAACTATTCAAATTATTTCATAGAAGTGCACACATTCATATGAATATGATAACGAACGTTAACTTATATATGACCATAACATATGCAATTTCTCTATAACATCTATATGTTATGTTCGAGCCCGATATTAAAACTACATATAACTCTTTAAAATATTTATTCTACATGAAACTTGAAGCTCAATAGACCTTGAATAGTATGGTATGTTTGAGTATTAAAATTTTAAACTTTTAATTCATTAAGTTTATAACCATATAGGAAAACAAAGGATCATAACCTTTTGTAGATAAATAACTTCTCTGATATCATGCACAATCCTTCCAATCAATACTACACCATAATGTTGAGAAGAGAATCAAGTACTTTTTTAACTTATCAAATTCCATTTTTATCATAAGTTTCATGCCTTCTAACACCACCACACAACACACTTGCTAGTTATACAAACAAGTGTTTCATATAATCCTACCATGATTCCAACATTTATATCTCTTTAGAACCATTCATTGTCTTGAAGATATATGTTTATTCAAAATATATCATGTTAAGCCCTAATATTGGCTCATTACCCATTAATTGGGGCATTTTACATTAGTAATGTTATTTTATTTATGTGAAATTTATTCCATTAGTTGTAATTATACCTCCTAGTCTCCTATATATACCAAAGAGACATTTTCATTTGGAGTCATCTTGTACTTGAACATTTATGTGGGGTAAAAGGAAGTTTCCCCCTCGAAGAGGATTATTATCTGAAATTATCTCTTTTTCAAGGCGTTGAGTACTTATTCTAGGGTTTTTCTATGTTATATTTATATTTGGTTCTTAACATATGGTATCAGAGCTCAAGGTCTTGGGGTTTCGCTGATACATCTGAGACACCTTGGAATTTTCGCTATAACTTTTTTCCCACAATGTTTCAAAAGAAACGAATTGGCGGATATTTAGTAGATTGATCAAGGTACGTTGGGTTAACATTTCATCTCTTGAGGCCTTATACTATCAGAGATACATCCTATGCAAGATAGGGTTCTAGAATTATCCTGAACTGAGTCATTGCAGAATTTTCTCTATAATTTTTTTTTTGTAATGTTTCAGACCCTAAAATCTAGATGATATTCGCATAAATTAGTAAGGTATCTGTGGTAAAAATTTCATATTCTGGGTCATCTTACATTTGTAGATACACCCGGTGGAAGATAGGGTATCTGATTAGTCCTATTGACTAGTCTCAAGAAGGTGTTCCAGGTAAAACAATCATGGCTTCTTCCAAGAGTATCCAAATTGAGTGAGAATGGTTTCATTGGATAGTGGACAGTTTGTAGTATTTCTGGTACGAGTTTCAGAATTTTATATCAATCATTTTGTGCAGGGCACTCTATACAAGTGAGATCTCCTGGAAAGGCCAAAAATAAACAAGTTGCGGGGAATTTACCATAAATTCCACTTGGTACATCCAATTTTGATAAGACCTATGGCATTGCAGAGAAGAAATATTAGAGAACTACATAAAAGAAAGTTTCATACCCAGAAGGGCCGAAACTTGGGAGATACAACAGAATAAATATTGTCTAGCAGAACCACCTTAAAATCATGGTTCAAAAGTGATACTTGGCCAACATGCCACCCAAAAAGGGAACTTATACACTAAATAAGCCTCCAGACAATCCTACTTGGACTCTTGATGAAGGTGAAGAAATGCGTAGGGACATAAATGATTTACAAAATAAGATAGTAACAAAAGATGAACTACAAGAGATGGAAGCTAAGTTAGAGGCAATAAATACTAAGATGGATGGTTTAAAAGAGGAGATCATGAAATTATTGAAAAATTTCATAACAGAGAAGACACCTGAAAGTGAAAAAACATCCCATGAAATTCATGATGAGGACATAAGGAAGGTGAATCAAGAATGGAGAAACTCTTGGGTTGAAGACCAACCACATTCCTAAGATTGATATGAGGAAGTTTGATGGAAAGGACCCAATCACATGGATACTTCAGATGGAGCAATTCTTTGATCTACATAATGTGCCACANTATTTAATTTTCATATATGATCCCGGGGTGATATCACCACCTCGAATGATTACTAATAAGTCTTGCTGAGATCTAGCAGGTCACGGGTCATACTAGAGATGCTGAGGTTCTCATGCGCTCTACGGTGAGCACATGTCCCCGAGTTGGAGCCAGATGTTATCCCCTGTCCTAGGGATAACTAAGGAGATTATGTCTCGAGGCCCACAAATCCTAGACATGGAGTACTGACAACCATATTAACTTGAGCCTAGCCCTGGAGGACCCATCCTTCTTCTTCAGCGCCTCCATTTTGTTAGCAGCAACAACATCCATCCCATCGGCCTGGTTCTAAAGTAACAGTGGGTCTTGCTCCATGAGGTAATGAGTCCGGGTATCATGGTATGTGTCACTCTGATTCTCAAAACATTTGAATATGTGCATTTAATTCTCTTTTTCTTCATGACGTGTGCTTGGACTTTATGCCTTTTGACTTGTCCATACCTGGGGGGGATAACAGAATGCCCTAGCAAGTTGGTTCCCTTAGGAGTGAGTTGACATTGGGTGGGATTATGAAAGGTCATCGTCCATTCCTTCCATACTTATCACTTTTCACCATCTTCGCTCTCATCTATCCCCTACCCGACATTGGGTTTGCCAAGCTAGTAAGGGTTGTACCTTGCCTAGTGGGAAGAAGGGGCTAAAGGCCCAGAGGGTAAAAGTAGTTGGCAAAAGTTAAAATCCAAAGATCAAACCTTGAGATGTTTTGCCCAGGGATCCCTGAGAAAGCAATAAAAGGCTTCTTAGCAAGAAAAGAGGGGACCCATAAAAAGGATAAAACTCAAGACCTAGTTGGTGGATAAGGGGTCTCATCATGAGCCAGCCTATTAGTTCCATGGGCATGTAGCGGTATGGCACTACTATTCATCTGGTCACCACTCTAGGGAAGTGGCTCTTGGTGGCATATCCAAGGGGTCTCATCACGAGCCAACCTTCTCATCTCTGTGAAATGCTTGTGGGTAACACTGTCACCACCGGTCACCACGGCAGGGCAGTGTCCCCTAGCTATGCCCTTGAAAGAAAAATCAATAAGATAAGAAGTAAGAAGGCATGAATGGGCTAGGAAACAATTGCATCCATGACAAGGTGCAACTCACCCTCTTTAGAGGCACCCACAGGTAAGACCTACATTTCCCTGTCATCCTTGCACCCCTTGCCCAAACATCCCCCATGCCATCTCATGCACTTACATGAACTAGATTGGTCTTCACTTGGAAACACCCCACACCTAAGAAGAATTAGCCCAATAGGATGTCCTGGAACCCTTTTCAAACCTGGCTTGTAGAATAGCATAACGTCTTTGAGCACTTGTTTGGGAAAAGGGGGGTTTTATGCACATGTTTGGGTAACTTGATTATTAGATGTGATTGGCATTGCTATGATCCCTGTGACTTATGAGCCCATGGCGGGCATACTTCTTGTTGCTGCAGGACCATGCCCGACGGACAGGTACATAGGGGGAGATGATTAGCTCGGACCTTCATAGGGCTAAAAGCCCACCAGATGGATGTTGAGACCCCAACCAGGGGAAGACATATACCAGAGGCTTGCACCAGAGAAAGAGGAGGACGTTCCACCAGAGACGACTTGATAGGCCTGGACCCAGGGGGTCTTGGATTTCCCCCTGAATGTTGGCCTTGGAAGGTCCATGACGTCACACTTGTGACCCTTGACGTCACCCAACGTCAGATGGACATGATGGAGGCATTTGTGTGCCAAGTGGCACGCGTGGCATGATCCAGAGGCCTTGGAAGGCTTAACGTTTTTCTCCTGGAGTCCATCGTCTCACTTAGGAGGCCCAACGTCACCCTAGAAGGGCATCACGTCACTTCTTTTGCATGTTTTAGGGTTTAATTTTTCAATTTTATGTAAAAAACTGGATATTTGATGTAACTGGCCATGTGGGCCTTTTTTGACCTAATTTGTAATTAAAGGTCATTTGGATTGTAAAAATAAGGGAATAATCCCGTGTATTTTTTCATCATCTTTCACTCACACAAGTGAGGTCTGAAATTCGGCCTCTTTAAGGCTT
>JZKD02S1338801.1:0-11695 GCA_000966675.3 Picea glauca | reverse complement strand
CATAATGACACCCGGAAGTAGTCTGGTGATATCCCAATCGAAGATCAATCTTCGACGAATATGATGTTCGATAAAGCTCATCTATCAACTTCTCGCCCCTGAACAATCTAAACTCAATGGTATGCTCAAAGTCCCTGTCAAGAAGTCTCTCTGAAGGAATCGCCCAACAATCTCATATTGATGTGTCCACGTCCTCAATCTATACATTCTCACAATAAGTGGTTGCATATACCTCCATGATCATTGGTCCACAAGGTATATGCTCAACTCCCCGATCTATAGTTATGACTTGAGTCGTCAATGGGCTCCCCAAAAGAAGTGGCTCATGATCTCCAAGACAGAGACTGTGTATAATCAAAAGTCTCTAAGCCATACCTCTCATCAAACCCATGCAAATCTAAATGCTCCTCGCGCTCGACCATCACAAGAAGCTCCACCATCAAACCATATGTACCACTAACATCCTCAAGTGTCTCGACTGCCATAAATGACTGAAATGATGAAGAATGTGCCAAACTCAACTCCATATGAAGCTCATGTGTAAGCTTCCCAACTTCCTCTTGATCATCCCTCATGCATAACTCCCTAGAAGTTAGATCAACATCCAAAGGAAAATCATCCAACACCAAATCTTCATCGTATTTGGGTGCTAATACACCCAGATCCTCATAAGCGTCACTACTAAGGTAAGATGTTGAATCCTCAACATTGGTTGATTGAAAAACTGCATCATATGTACTATCAACCTGTCCATCATATGCGCTAGCGTCACTAGCCTCATAGGATAGGTCTAATGATGTATCAAAAGTTGTTGTTTTGTCCAGGGTTGCCGAAGCATCCCCCCCCCCCGGTCCGGACCCCCGAACCACGCTCCTCCCCACGCTCCCGACCTCCCGAACCGCGCTCCCGACCTGTCCCGGACGATCCCTACCTTTTGTCGAAGCGCCACACTCCGTCGTGCTCCCGAGCCTCCCGGAACCGCGCTCCTGATCCCAAGCGGGCGCTCCCTGATTTTTGGCCCGAAAAAGTTGGTTTTTTAAGTTTTTTTTTTTTTAGTTTTTTTTTTGGCTTTGTGGGTGGGCCCTAGGGCATTTTTAGGGTTAGACTTAAATATTATTTAAGAAACTGTCTCTAAGGCATTCTAAGAAACTGTCTCTAAGAACTCACTCTCTTGGACTGCTGATATTCTATTTGTTTACTGCTGTTGGTTTATGTTTAGCAAAGTTCAGAATTCTTCTCAAACAATATCAAACACAACCATAGTGGATATGGCATATAAAAGGAGGGGTTATTGCATTTAACACCATAAAACAACTAATACATTTATGCAGAAAATAACCACTTCCTATCAGCTGTAAAATCAATATTATTTCAACGAACTACCACCAAAAGAAAGGTCTTACAATCTAACCTGTAGCTAACAGAAATTACCCAGCAAGTTCAGATCTATCACATGTATTAATTCTGACCTGTTAGACCACCAGAAATGTGCACAAGTTGATGAAGAATTCTGCTGTAACTAACAGCAGCGGCTTACAACTTGAATAGACCCTTTTCGGATAGCTCCACTGTTGCAAAGATGGTACGGCCTCCCTCTAGATTCTAGAAACCCACGATCTGTGTTAGATTGCTCGGCGGCCCCCTCTTTAAACCCCCACACAAACCAGAAATGAAGATGCGGCCTCCTTGAAGACCCTACGAGCTGCAAAAGGGGTGAGATTGCCCTTACAAAGCCCCCACGAGTTGCTGATATGAGGCACGATATGCCTCCTCCAAGGCTCCACAAACTGAAGATGACTGGTGTGCCCTCCTTAGGAACCCTCACAATCAAAACTAAGCTGCAAAATGAGTGGGATAACCTACTCCAAGTGCCACAAATTCTGCAGATTTGAAACTCCTCTTCCAATGAAGAAAACCTATGAGAAACCTGAATGATTTCTCCAACCAATCTGCCGCAAAAATGAATGGATTTCCTCAACACTGAAAACAAGTGGAAAACCTGAATGGTCTTCCCTATCAAATGGCTAGGGTGGAATCCTTCATCACCGAAACCAATCAAAACACAAGGGTTTCCTGAGTCCTCCAAACCCCAAAAGGCTCCAAGAGCTCTCCAAATCAATATCAAAATAATCATCAACATATTGAGAGAATGAGCTTTCATTGTACTTTTATACCCCCTTTCCTCTTTTCCCTTCAAGTGACTTTATAATTCATCTTTAGTAAAATCACTTTATTGATTTATTAACATTGTTACTCCCAATAAGTGATTTATTTGACTTTAAAGCATTTCTGGGCACTGGAAGTCACTTTTTTATCATCTCAACATTTGGAGCTCTTTGTCCCGGTTCCAATGAGCTATTACACCAAGGTACCTCTCTTAGATAATTTATTAAAATGACAATATTAATGCAATCCATTAAATAATGCTCATTAATACTCCCAAATTACGGGAATGGTTGAAATGTGTCGGAATCGAAATCTGACTGTGCAGGTGTGATCCTGATGATAAAAGATGACAAGTGGACCTTTAAAAGCATCATATAACTCCTCTAAACCCCCTGAACTTGCTGGTAATATCAAATCATCCCTCTGATCAAACTGACATAAGCCCATAAAGACGTCTCCAACTGCAGAGCAAAGAAACCTAAAAATGGGGACATTACAACATCTCCTAACACCATCCTCATCTCTAACGCCTTGGGGGGCTAGACCCATCATCCAAGAACAATATGTAGAACATCCAAAATAACAAGTACACCACAACTACACCATAATGAGATAGTATGCTCCAAGATACCAACAAATATGTAACCACGAGGTGATCAACAAGGCAAGCATGCGAGAAGACCACCAAATCAGCAAGCACAATCATCCAACCAAAGAGAAGTGGCACTCCCCCAACCAAAGACCTCAATCAAATGATCCAACGCCATGAAGAGAAGGGGCTCCATGACGATGAACCACCCCAAGTCAATCCAATGCTCCAAGATACCAACAACAAATCTCCACAAATGTGATGAAAATCACAAAGTGAAACCTCATACAATATGAAGTGTAACAAGTTGGATGTGATGTCCCATTCCCAAGAGTAGGCCAGCAGGGAGTGACTTAGTAGTCTATTTGTTCCCGTAGACTATAGTCAAGCACAAACAGGGAACGAGAGGAGAAATAAGGAGTGATTTAGTGGCTAAACGACGACTTAAGCAAAAAAGCATAGGAAAAGTCACTTAAGCTAAAGTCAACTGAGAAATAGAATGAAAAGGTGATGAAGGCGAGACTTAATTAATTAATTACTCACCTTAGGAGGAAAAGCACCTAGCTTAAGTGATGTCAACGGAGAATTAGATCGGGAAGAGTATAAAGGGAAGAATTCGACCTAATTCTTCATTATGTTATGATTTGATGTTGAGAGAGTTTCCAAAGGAGGAGGAGAATCGACCTTCTATTGTTTTGTGGATTTCTGGAGGAAACCACCACCATTGATCAGTTTCAGTGTTGAGAGACACACCCTAGCCTATCGGAGATACCATCCAGGTATTTCATCATGCTATTCAGGAGCATCAAGTTTGCAGCGTTTGCGCAGCTTAGCCAGTGAGGGCGCAAGGGTTAGAAAGGGTTTTGTGTAGTTGCACAAGGCCAGAGATTATCTTGCAAATTCCTCCCAACCCAGTTGAGGATTAGCCAAGGCGCATCTTTTGGGCCACCAGTCATCAGATTCTGATGGTGGAATCTCTCAGAGAACAGCAAACAGACAGATAGTGCGCAGCTCTTGAGGAGGGGCATTTGGCGTTCCAAAGGGAGTTCTGTATCAGATCCGAGGAAACCCTCCCAAACCAGTACAGCATTGGCCAAGGCGCACATTTCAAGTTATATAGCAGCAGATTTCGTTGGTGGAATCATTAGGGCACACTCATTCAGCCCAACAGGTGCGCAACCCCCCTGGGGATGACATCCAAAGCTTTGGGCATCCGATCTTCAGTCCGTCAGTCGTCAATAGCAGCCTAGAGGCCAGGGCACTTGGTTTGGGACATTTTCCAGGCAATTTTGTCATCAAGTATAGCTACCAGGACGAGTTTTCTAGAGTTGCAACAGTTGTCGTGAGTTTCCGGAACTGCATCTTTTTGTCGATCTATTTGTGCATTCGCAGATCTTCCTTCATCATATGATCATGGGTATTTTATATTAGTTTCTTGTATTCCAGTGACGATCCACAAGATCTAGCTGACGATTTCATCTGCTTTCAGCATATTATTGTATTTCCTGCTATTTTCCCTCATAATACATATGTATGAGATAGTGTTTGTTCCTTATTCTTTATGCATCATATATTATGCCTGAACATTAATTGAATGAAAYACACATGCGAAAATCACCAAGCATGTTAAAACATTAACTCAAATGCATCCAGAAACCCCCAGAGTATCAAATCAGATAGTGGATTTGACAGTTTAGCAGTGTTTCCTAGACTAGCTGAGTTAGGAACATTACATTGGAATCCTCCCGTCACTGTTGCAAACGAGATTCCAGGTTTACTTTTTTTCCTTTATTGGGACATGGGCCTTATCAACGTTCCTTAGGTGATGTGGAATACATTTCACAATAGGCTCTTGTGTGTCTTCTTTTCAAGGAATAGTTTCTTTATGGAGCACCCCTCCTCCATTTCTATGTTACTGGATGCACGAGATTGTTACTAATGATATTTTTGGCACGGCTTCGTCATTGTTGAACTCAGATTTGAACCAAAGGTTGATTCATGTTCTGTGTGCAGGATTTCTACTTCCCTTACATTCAACAATTTAGCAATGATATAATGACTTTTCTTCACAACAGTGACCTGAAATCCATTTCTTAATGCATTTGTGACCACTGTTTTCCTTCTTTTTATCCTTTTTCGAGTGTTGGAACTAATTATCGTTGCATTGTTTTTGTGGAATGTAATTGGTTGTCTTCTCTAGTGGATTTAAGGATGCCCTTCATTGATCAAGGAACTTTCTTTCAATCATTTTTGTTGTTCTTCTGGCTTTGGTTGTGATTTTGGGTCTCTATAGTCTAAGCTCAGAACATATTTTGGGCTCCAATCCTGCGATATACATTTTCAGAATTTGTTCATCTCAAAGACACAAGACTTGACTCACAAGGACTTCCCATTTGAGTGTATGTTCATCTATTGATCTAGTCCGGCATAAATGGGCAAGCTTAGCGAAAATGTCATCTTGATCATCATCATGAAATCTTTGAAATCTTTTAAGGAAGTCATTGGTAAACTTTTACCAATTAACCAAGAGAACGTTAATTTTTCTGCCCACCACATGAACCAATTGTAAGCTTCTCCTTCTAGGTATAATTAGGCCATCAATTTTTTTTCTTTGTCATTAATAGGTGGGTTCATACCAAAAAAACATTTCAATCTTATTAACCCACATGATAGACTCCCTATTATCTTGGCCATTGTATTTGGTTCAAATTTGAACTTATTGAGACATCTGGTTCTATTTGGTTTCTTGACTGTGGTTGACGAACTTGGGCTCACTGGTGGATTTTGGAAGGATAGGGTTTGTAGCACTAAGTCTATGAGTTGTGCTATTTGGGCTATTAGTTCTCTATCCCCATTTCTCATCCACAAGAGTTCATCTTGGTCATCATTTTTCCTTCATATTAAGTTATTCCGTCGTCTATTGGTTTCTTCCTTTTGTTTGTTAATTTTCCCCCCAATTCATTTTGTGCCTTCTCAACATTCTCGAGACATTGCTTGAAATGGTTGACTTCCACTATGGAACAAAGTCCTTCTACTTGTAGATTGTCACCATTAATCGTTTTAGCAGTTTTCTTTCTTGCGGAACCCATTTTTATTTAACCTTATATACTAAGTATGTAAAGTTTAATATATCCTCAAAAATCGAAATTGAATGTCTCCAAAAGACTATTAAGATGGCAATTTAAAGGGTCATGACTTTTTAATATGACGACTATTTTGGTTGACTAGAATTTGCAGTTGTTGTTGGATTCCAACTAGATGGCAAAGAAATGGTTGTTGTCTACCCAGTTTTACCTCATTCCCACGCCCTCAACTCAATGATCACCGTAGCGTCTTGATTGTGGCAATTATTCTATCACTCATCACGCGGTGTCTGGTTGGTTTTCATACAGAATGGCATCACGATTGCCACCTGACCCGTTCTACTTTTGTTGTGTGTAGTGCAGTGCCCTGCAAAGGCCCTTGGCCTGTCTTTAACTTGAACCTGTTATGCATTTCACAGGACGAATGAATAACTCAATTGTTGGGATATTGAATTTGATGCAGTGAATAGGTGGCCAGAGGACTGGCTCTAATACCAATGTGATAAGCACAAAGTTGCCATTACGTAATAAACATAGACATGCCTGCAAATATGATAAATTATTGAATGATGATTACAATAAGGGCCCCTGATCATATAAATATTGATCAAAGGGTAAAGAAAATTCAAGGGAATGAATCACCTTCATAAAGGCACAGTGAAAACCTTGTGAATGAAGTTCAAACTCAGTTAATGCAGACAAGTCTGCAACAAAACAAACCATTTACTTGTAGGAATAGATGGAGCTTCAGTGAACATACAAAATTTCAATTTACTAGGGGAGATGGGTAAGAATGAAAAATCTTCTAAAATGTATGTCAAAGGCAGAATCCAGATTAGGGAAGGAAACTTCACCATAACATGTGCTTCTCTATGTACGAATAGAGCTCGATACTTGGATTTCAAAATCAACTCAAGTGGATAGAAGCATGAATAAGATCTCTCACTGTGGAAGACAGCCTTGTTTTGGTGCTTGATGTGCTTCGAGATGTATGATTGCTTTCCATGTTATCTATCTAATCTCATTAGTATGATCTGTGCTTTGCATTTCCATTTTGTTCAGTTTTCTTTATTGCCACAGTTATAATCTGACATACATACTTAGTTTGTAAGCCTTTATGAATGGATAGCTGAGCTCCAAGCTTACCATCGGTGAAGCTTTAAGGCAATGGGATGTGGGCTAGCTGTATAATCAGTTGAACTGTGTTAATCAGTCAACCAATTTTTTATATTGCTACTGTAATATGATACAAACACTCTCCTCTTCCAACAAAAAAAAGGATTAAAATACCATTGAAGAGCTAGGACATCCAATCTTACCCTGGGTGTAATAGACCTCAAATGAACTTCTAAATTTAAAATGTGTTTGTAGACACACAGGTAGAGTTGCATAGATTGGAGTCTGGACTACATGATGTGTGAATGCATAGACACTGCTTTGAGCACAAAGGAAATTCCATTGGATTTTAGATGCAATGAGAATATTTTAAGATCAAATTTTCGCATGCAAATATCAGCCCATGGAAAAAAAATTATAATAAAAGGAAACAAGCCACCAAGTTATTAGTAAGGATACGAAAATTTAGCTCCAGAATGAATGGACATTGTATGAAGTAGAAGGCATGCTTGGCCCCATGCTGCATTTATTTCATCCCATTCAACCTGCAAGGATTAAACCGCATAACGTAATAGCTTCTTTCGAAATTCTAATCCCTACCACAGATTGAGCATAAAAATATCAAATCATGTTAATAAAGATTATCTCAACCATATAAGAGTCATGACCTTGCTTTCCAGATCAACTAATACAATTGATATGTCTCTCTATGGCATTAGCTTTGATGCTAGAATTCTTGCCTAGTTCACTTTACTGTTTATACATAACAATTTGACCATTAACTGTTTATATTAGAAGACTTTAAGAACTTAGAATGCTTTAACAGATATCTTTCAATATAACCTGCACATGAAGGAACCAGAATGAGACAAATAAAATTTAGCATGCTTCTTTTTTGTTCCATTTTCTGTTCTTTACCACATTAGGCTTTGCTTTTACAGGTGAACTTACAGGTATCTTAGGAAGACGGCCTAGTCTAAAGTTGTTTATTGTTCCAAAGTCACCATCATGAAAAATATGAAAGGCATCATTCAGTACATTCGTCTGCTTCAATTGTTCCATCTGTATTTGTGTTACTTCAATTTTTGCTAAAATAGCATCTCGTTCTTCCTGGCATATTCCAGAAATGCACTAGTTAGTTATATGATATATCATCAGAAAAGCAAAATTTGTATTTGATTTAGTTAGGACATTAAAGAATAAGTAGCATTTGAAATATCACTAGCAAACATCAGTATTAGGAACCACCATAATATTCCTCTTAATCATCTCAGCATGCTAAATCAAATTTATTTGCTAGCATATTGGTTGAGATCTGCAAAGCTGTCAAAAGGATCATCTAGATTCTGGACAGTGTACTTGCAGTACGTACAGCACAAATTTCTTATTTGGGCATCCAGCACTGCAAGTGGACAACGAAAGGTACTTATAAATACACAGAAATATTTTGTATTTTTCTATTGTTGTCATAGCCTTACAAATCTGAGGGGACAGCGAAATAGTGCATAATACATATACAAGGGCTACGGAAGAAAATATATATATATATATATATATATATATATATATATATATATATATATATATATATATATATATATATATATATATATACCTGCATGTTTGTATAAGCCCTAAGCTGATGCCGTAAGCTGATGACATGTTTCAGGATCACTTTTAGAACTTTCCACTTCAGGAAAGTGTCATGCTGACAATACAGCTGCCAAGCAGTTCATTAATCACATTGTTGCTGCAAAAATTCCAAAGTATGAGAAGCCTTTTTTGTCTCGATCGTCGGACAAACAGGAACTATTCCAAGCATTAAAAGACAGGAAATGTCACCAGGCTTGGATGGTCTGCCTTGTAATTTATATTTGGCTCTTGTCCTGTGATTTTAGTTTGGACCTTCTCAGGATGTGTCAAGACTCGAGAGGCAATGAAGACAGGTCATACCTGTGTACATGTGAATGCAGAATTGATCAAGCTAACTCCCAAAGGGGCAAGAAAGGACAACGTAGGCAGCTGCAGGCTAATTACTTCATTTAATGTTTCTTACAAAATATTAATTGAAGCACTTCCTAATTAGATCAAAAATAGGGTTGCCAGTATTATTAGACCCAAGTAAACAGGCTTTATTAAAGATCAGTCCATTCTAGATTAGCTTAATGCAACTTCAGAAAGTCTTGAGTGTGTAACAGAACTAGATAGAAAGCTACTTTCTATGAAAACCACTTTTGACAAAGCGTATGATACAATTGAGTGGAAATCAGAATTTCATTCTTGATATGCTTTCATGGTTTGAATTTGGAAGATTTATTATTGGAGCAATAAGATCTCTCTTCTCCAATGCCTCAACCCAGGTTTGTGTGAATGGTCAGTTGTCAAAAGTAATTCCATCCCAAAGATCAATAAGGCAAGGATGTCCATTGGTTCCCTATTTATATGTTATTGCAGCTGATGCACTGTGATACCTTCTGAAGTACATGACCAAATCTGAGGCATCTTTCTTCACAGCAATTAGCAGTTATTAACTGTGCATTTTGACAATGAATCAGTTCTCACTGCAGAGCTTTCTTGCAACTTGGTGGAAGGAATAATGCGTTAACATATTGCCCGGGGAAAATGGCAGGTTTGGTCTGGCTATTATACATTCCCATGGGAAAATGTTGGTTGCTAAATGGGTTGTTTGGGCCATGAGTGGGAGCATACTATGGCAAACTCTGATTTTTCATTGCATTATGTGATATCCACATCAACAGCATACCAGGCCATTATGGTACTTTCTGACATTGTTGGTACCATCAAAGCTTTTAAGATTCTTGGTTCAGCTATTTTGAAAAGAATCTGGCAGGCTTGGCAAGAGGTTTGCAGACACATTGAGACTTTGGAGGATATTGCTGTGGATGGGATTTGGCTGCCTGTTCAATATGGATTTTCACAGTGGAGAAAAAACAAATTGGGGAGATTATGTTCTTTACTGGAAAACAGCTGGTGAAGAAAGTTTTCCCACGTGGGATTTGTGGAATAGAGACTTATGCATTTATTGTGCTGTGTATAATAATCCTGTATTACAGCGTGTTTAAGTTAAACTTGGTTATCCAAGGACCTATTTCAAAGATTGGAAATGGTCTTATGGCAAGTCATTTATGAACTTCAAAACTAGGATCTTTATGCCTTGCTTTGGCCACAATATCCCATTGTCAATTGTCTTAATTGAAAGTGGTCCCTTCAAGACTGTGAAACGAGATGGATTAAGGATTGTCAAGGTAACTGGAAGACCCACTATATTTTTAAATCTGATTTTTTGGGGGGCTCGTTCTTCATTACAATCTCACTAGATTTTAACTGGATTACCTGTAGCAGCATGTTGCTCCAAAAGTCTTCTCAGCAGCAGCCCACGTCGGGATCTATGTGTAGCATTAGAGAGATTGAGGGAGATTGGGGTTAATTACAGAAGTGTGAGCACACATGCACTATTCTTTAGATAGTTTCCTGTTTTGGTCTTTTACAGATTTAGATCTGCAGTTTCCTGTTTTGTTTTGTTTTTCTGTACTTGGATGTTTTCTTTTTTCAGTTAGAGAGGATTCAATGTAAGTTGACTACTCTTGGAGGGCACAGATCACTAGGAGAGTTCACACATGACTTAGCATGCAGTTCACTCCAATGGAATTCTATTCGAGGCAGTCCTATCTCATGCAGGGTGTTCTATTTGAGACATACTTATTCATACATGAGATTGACCTAGGGTTAGGGTTTTGATTTTGTATGTGACTAGATTCAATGTATTTCCCTTGTCTCTTATTTTAGAGAAGAGACAAAAGCGCATCAGTAATGGGATTGGAGAGTTAGTGCATTGAGCTATGTTACCAGATCCACAGGGTCTGGATGTTGGATCCGCGGATCAGCGTTTCAGATCCAGATCCAGATTCGCCCAGATCCGTGAGGGATCCGCCGGCAAAACAGATCCTCAATTGCTAGAAATGCCTCAGCGACTGCTCATATGGTTCCGGGCATTTTGAAACGAATCCGCACCTCCTGGAAACGAATCCCACTGTCAGCTACCCCACATGCGCGGATCCCCAAAAAAAATCGTGAATTTGTTAGGGTTGGCCACGGTTTAGGGATTTGGCTCACGGTTTTAGGGTTTTGCCTACGGGAGTGTCTGTCGATTGTCTGTCCCACACATTGACATTTGAGCAGAGGCAGAAGCTGCACAGAGTGTAACTCAGGAAGCACATCGAACAACACATTGAACTGAGGGAGCGGGTCCACGGTCCACCTACAAGATCGAATCTGAATCATATTGTCACCTGTTACATTAATTTTAAACGTTTATGCATTTTTAAATGTTCATTGTTTACGGTTGTCGAGTTGTAGGTTTGTTTACTATATGTATTGTTTCAGTTTGTATGTATATTATATATCTATTGTTTGATATATATTATATACTATATACAATATATTGTATACTATATACAATATATTATATAATACAATATGTTATATGTTATATGTATTATAGATATAGAAAATTTAGGAGCTATATATCGCCCATGGGCTATTTTTCCATGCTTTTTCCCAAAAAAGATTCGCCAATTTCCATTTTTTCTAAAAATGATTCGCCCAAGTTTTATAGATTAAATTTTTTTTCCTGAGAAATAGCCCAAATTTTATATAAACTATATAAAATCCTTGGAAATTTGAATATTTTTACAAAAATGTTGCCAAACATTTATAGTTT
>JZKD02S1338790.1:0-11695 GCA_000966675.3 Picea glauca | reverse complement strand
ACTGGTTAAAGAAGAAGAAATATTTTGATGAAGAGTACAAAGATTTTGCCATGAGAAAACCACTTAAAAATGAATTTTGAAGGGCAGCGCTCCCCTACCCACTATCAGAGAGTGCTAGCGCTCCTTTCCCTCCTTTGGGGGAGCGTTATAGTGCTTTGTGCCCCATTCCGAGGGACTCCTGGGATTTTTGGAGGAAATATTGGCCAGCACTCCCCTACCCACTAACAAGGAGCGCTAGCACTCCTTGCCCTTATTTGGGGGAGCGTTGTAGTGCTTTGTGTATCATTTTGGGGGAGCGTTATGTTGTTGAGAAAATTAGGGGAAGATCCCCCTTATCTTGGAAATCAGTTGGATTTGAATCTGAGGTCAAGGATGGATCTTAGGGAGGATCCACAACTTATGGAGAAGGATCATCAACATATCCCAAGAATCTCTAATGTGGTTGGGTCTATCCAAGCTTATATAAAGAGGCCTTCTCATGGTGAAAGAGGGATGGAGAAATAGAGAGATACCTAACTTATGATCTAATAAGAAGTGGTATTGGAAACATTGAAGGCATCAAACTTATGATCTCATAAGGAAGATAATCAGTGAAGCATAGTCATTTTGTTTGTGGATCATTTGAGCAAGGGTTTGGACAAGGAGAGATTGGTGAGGTTGTTGCATCTACATCTACAGTGGTAAGCACTTTACTTTGTTTTCATTAATATATATGTGCTTGGCCTGTTTCCTTCAAGATTGTGTCTATCTACATGAACTTGTCTTTAATAGATAGATATGGTTTTAAGCTAATCAGAGTAGAATAGGAAGCATTTTTTGTCTTTGATTGGATTGCAGAACTTGTTGAAGATCTTGAAGATCGGAGCTCAACCCAGACTGGATGAGGACAAACATCGAAAAAAGGTACATATTCTTCCTCTTCTATATACATTAGTTTAGCTAGGTTTAAAGGGATTTCAGTGATCAATGTTAGCACCTTTCTGTCTTGGTCTTAGGAGTCTAGAGCCCAAGAGGGGATCCACCTGTCCGCAGGGGGATTTCCCTGTAACAAAAATTGGTGACTCCACTAGGGAGAGAAGCTTTCAATTTTGGTTTCCTTCCTTAGTCTTGTTTTGACCTTTGCTCACTTTTATATCTTATTCATGATGTGTCTCTGATTCTTATATGTGTTGTTGTCTCTTGGATTCATCTCATACACTTTGAATTTATGGATTTTCTCGAGTTTTTTTATTTCTGGGCAAGTTTTTTTAGTTCTAAGAGGCTAGCGCTCCCCTGCCTCTACAACCAGAGCGTTGCAACGCTCTAGTGCCCTTGACACCAGAGCGCTGGTCTTTTTCTACTAAAAACATTTTTGGGAGTTGATCTATGACGCTAGTTTTTGCTTTTTCATTTGCTCAAGGTTATTACCATCTCACTGTGTCCTTGTTTTTGGCCTCCAACATTTTGATTTCTAAGAATTGATGACGTGTTGTTGGGATTTTTGAAATATTTCTTCCTTACTTTGAGTCACTCTTCTTCCCTGAGATTTGGAGTTGATCTACTACTTTTTCACTTATCTAATTGAATGAAATTTGTTGTAAGGAAATTCAAAGATCTGTCCACTATTTCATTTTGATCTTTGAGGTATTTTCTCCAAGCATTTCCTCCTGTTTGAATTTGGTTTTCTTTTTGTTTCTTATTTGATCACAATGAGGGTGTGTTTTTGTTTATGTGAAGTTTTCTTCTGATTGCTTAAATCTCATAGATCTTAAAGTCTGATTGGCATAGGAAGCTTTACATCAAGATGATTGTCATTCACATATAAACAAAAGGATATTTTTTCATGTTTGGATATTGGAACAAATTTCTGAACATTTTAGCATTATAATTGGATTCTTGCTTGAGAACAATTGCATGAGGTCATTGCATATTAGTGTTTGACAGTGAAAGGACAATCCATTCTCCTTCCCTTAAATAGACAGTCATTGAAAGAAAAGACTGCTTATCATTTCTTATGCATGTTTTGGGAATTGAGTCATAATATCATCAGTTTTCACTCTCATACACCTATTGAGTAAACAACAACCTTAAAATCAAGTGCTAAAACAAAATTTATCAAACTTTTTTACATTTTCTATTAGCAAACCTACATTATCTTAAGGTGTAGGGCTTTGGAATAGGTTGAAAGGATAACTTTCCAAAGCTGTCAAACAAACTTAGCATCTTGCAATAGGGAGAGCAAATCCAATTTTCGTATAGGCTTTCTGAGATCCCCCTCTCACATAGGGGTTACGCATGAGGTCGTGTTTGGGAGAGTTACCAAGATTATCCCTCCATGGTTCAACCATTCGTAGTAGTCAGATCGTATATTGGGGGTTCTTCTTGAGGTCCAACTGTATTCATTTGGTCCCAGTGCTTCGTGAATTCTGAATCCGTTCGGGGTCCTCTGGAGTTCTACCGATCCATTTGTCCTCAATTATCTCGAAGGATTTTGGACTTGTTATCCTGCCCATATGTTCAGACTGGATTGTTGACTATACCCGCCTAGGGGCTAACTGTGAGTTGGTGACCTTAGTAGCCATAATCTTCGGGGTCTTAGACAAGGTGATGGTGAAGGAAAGTCTCATTGTACCTAGAACAGACGTTGGTCAAACTCACTCGAGCTCCTTGGAGGGTAAATCCACAATTACTATGTGGAATTTTGCACCAAGGCGTAAGTCCGTTAAGTAGGTCACCAATGTAACTGATCCACCCTCTCTATCCCTGCCCCTTCCTATATTGATCTCGCAACATTGGATTTCATCACCAACTAGTGGTTTCATTGTGGGAATTTTTGTTTGATTGTTTGCTTATTAGATTCATAGCGTGTGTTGTTTGTTTTACTTAGTGGACCTTAGGTCGAGTCAGTGCTAATGGAATCAAATCCTGGGAGTACCAATGGAGGAACCCCTTGTCCCGGGGAACCTTTCACTTTTCCTTCTTTTGGAAACATTGGTCCTCCGTACATTGCCACACTAAGTCTTCCAGGACTCACCATCGGGTTACCGGTTTGGTTGTTCCCCACTCCAGTGATCTTGAATCTTCTCAGTGCTTCAGCTGCACCTAATGCTTCAGATGTAAGTACACCACCCACATATCAACCTCATGTCGACTTTTTTCCTTCTTCACATATTAAGTCTCATTCCCTTTCTCCTTCTTCGCCTAGTGAAAGCTCTAAAGCAAGTATCCAAGTTGATAAGAAGAAGAAGAAACTAAAAGAGAAGAAGAAGAAGAACTCGAAAAGGACCAAGCCTCCANACTGGTTAAAGAAGAAGAAATATTTTGATGAAGAGTACAAAGATTTTGCCATGAGAAAACCACTTAAAAATGAATTTTGAAGGGCAGCGCTCCCCTACCCACTATCAGAGAGTGCTAGCGCTCCTTTCCCTCCTTTGGGGGAGCGTTATAGTGCTTTGTGCCCCATTCCGAGGGACTCCTGGGATTTTTGGAGGAAATATTGGCCAGCACTCCCCTACCCACTAACAAGGAGCGCTAGCACTCCTTGCCCTTATTTGGGGGAGCGTTGTAGTGCTTTGTGTATCATTTTGGGGGAGCGTTATGTTGTTGAGAAAATTAGGGGAAGATCCCCCTTATCTTGGAAATCAGTTGGATTTGAATCTGAGGTCAAGGATGGATCTTAGGGAGGATCCACAACTTATGGAGAAGGATCATCAACATATCCCAAGAATCTCTAATGTGGTTGGGTCTATCCAAGCTTATATAAAGAGGCCTTCTCATGGTGAAAGAGGGATGGAGAAATAGAGAGATACCTAACTTATGATCTAATAAGAAGTGGTATTGGAAACATTGAAGGCATCAAACTTATGATCTCATAAGGAAGATAATCAGTGAAGCATAGTCATTTTGTTTGTGGATCATTTGAGCAAGGGTTTGGACAAGGAGAGATTGGTGAGGTTGTTGCATCTACATCTACAGTGGTAAGCACTTTACTTTGTTTTCATTAATATATATGTGCTTGGCCTGTTTCCTTCAAGATTGTGTCTATCTACATGAACTTGTCTTTAATAGATAGATATGGTTTTAAGCTAATCAGAGTAGAATAGGAAGCATTTTTTGTCTTTGATTGGATTGCAGAACTTGTTGAAGATCTTGAAGATCGGAGCTCAACCCAGACTGGATGAGGACAAACATCGAAAAAAGGTACATATTCTTCCTCTTCTATATACATTAGTTTAGCTAGGTTTAAAGGGATTTCAGTGATCAATGTTAGCACCTTTCTGTCTTGGTCTTAGGAGTCTAGAGCCCAAGAGGGGATCCACCTGTCCGCAGGGGGATTTCCCTGTAACAAAAATTGGTGACTCCACTAGGGAGAGAAGCTTTCAATTTTGGTTTCCTTCCTTAGTCTTGTTTTGACCTTTGCTCACTTTTATATCTTATTCATGATGTGTCTCTGATTCTTATATGTGTTGTTGTCTCTTGGATTCATCTCATACACTTTGAATTTATGGATTTTCTCGAGTTTTTTTATTTCTGGGCAAGTTTTTTTAGTTCTAAGAGGCTAGCGCTCCCCTGCCTCTACAACCAGAGCGTTGCAACGCTCTAGTGCCCTTGACACCAGAGCGCTGGTCTTTTTCTACTAAAAACATTTTTGGGAGTTGATCTATGACGCTAGTTTTTGCTTTTTCATTTGCTCAAGGTTATTACCATCTCACTGTGTCCTTGTTTTTGGCCTCCAACATTTTGATTTCTAAGAATTGATGACGTGTTGTTGGGATTTTTGAAATATTTCTTCCTTACTTTGAGTCACTCTTCTTCCCTGAGATTTGGAGTTGATCTACTACTTTTTCACTTATCTAATTGAATGAAATTTGTTGTAAGGAAATTCAAAGATCTGTCCACTATTTCATTTTGATCTTTGAGGTATTTTCTCCAAGCATTTCCTCCTGTTTGAATTTGGTTTTCTTTTTGTTTCTTATTTGATCACAATGAGGGTGTGTTTTTGTTTATGTGAAGTTTTCTTCTGATTGCTTAAATCTCATAGATCTTAAAGTCTGATTGGCATAGGAAGCTTTACATCAAGATGATTGTCATTCACATATAAACAAAAGGATATTTTTTCATGTTTGGATATTGGAACAAATTTCTGAACATTTTAGCATTATAATTGGATTCTTGCTTGAGAACAATTGCATGAGGTCATTGCATATTAGTGTTTGACAGTGAAAGGACAATCCATTCTCCTTCCCTTAAATAGACAGTCATTGAAAGAAAAGACTGCTTATCATTTCTTATGCATGTTTTGGGAATTGAGTCATAATATCATCAGTTTTCACTCTCATACACCTATTGAGTAAACAACAACCTTAAAATCAAGTGCTAAAACAAAATTTATCAAACTTTTTTACATTTTCTATTAGCAAACCTACATTATCTTAAGGTGTAGGGCTTTGGAATAGGTTGAAAGGATAACTTTCCAAAGCTGTCAAACAAACTTAGCATCTTGCAATAGGGAGAGCAAATCCAATTTTCGTATAGGCTTTCTGAGATCCCCCTCTCACATAGGGGTTACGCATGAGGTCGTGTTTGGGAGAGTTACCAAGATTATCCCTCCATGGTTCAACCATTCGTAGTAGTCAGATCGTATATTGGGGGTTCTTCTTGAGGTCCAACTGTATTCATTTGGTCCCAGTGCTTCGTGAATTCTGAATCCGTTCGGGGTCCTCTGGAGTTCTACCGATCCATTTGTCCTCAATTATCTCGAAGGATTTTGGACTTGTTATCCTGCCCATATGTTCAGAGTGGATTGTTGACTATACTCGCCTAGGGGCTAACTGTGAGTTGGTGACCTTAGTATCCATAATCTTCGGGGTCTTAGACAAGGTGATGGTGAAGGGAAGTCTCATTGTACCTAGAACAGACATTGGTCAAACTCACTCGAGCTCCTTGGAGGGTAAATCCACAATTACTATGTGGAAGTTTGCACCAAGGCGTAAGTCCGTTAAGTAGGTCACCAATGTAACTGATCCACCCTCTCTATCCCTACCCCTTCCTATATTGATCTCGCAACATTGGATTTCATCACCAATTAGTGGTTTCATTGTGGGAATTTTTGTTTGATTGTTTGCTTATTAGATTCATAGTGTGTGTTGTTTGTTTTACTTAGTGGACCTTAGGTCGAGTCAGTGCTAATGGAATCAAATCCTGGGAGTACCAATGGAGGAACCCCTTGTCCCGGGGAAACTTTCACTTTTCCTTCTTTTGGAAACATTGGTCCTCCGTACATTGCCACACTAAGTCTTCCAGGACTCACCATCGGGTTACCGGTTTGGTTGTTCCCCACTCCAATGATGTTGAATCTTCCCAGTGCTTCAGCTGCACCTAATGCTTCAGATGTAAGTACACCACCCACACATCAACCTCATGTCGAATTTTTTCCTTCTTCACATATTAAGTCTCCTTCCCTTTCTCCTTCTTCGCCTAGTGAAAGCTCTAAAGCAAGTATCCAAGTTGATAAGAAGAAGAAGAAACTAAAAGAGAAGAAGAAGAAGAACTCGAAAAGGACCAAGCCTCCAACTACATCAGATGTTGTATCCAAGCAACCAACTACTATTAATAGTATTGGGAGTGTTGATGAGGTCGACAAGATTAAGATGAAGAATCTGAAACCCAAATTCCCTTGCAGTCTTTGTAAGGGTGACCACTTTATGCAGGATTTCCCTAGTCTTCCTAAGGTCTTAGAAATGTGGTCCTCCACGTCATCGGCCCCTACTGGACATGTTGGTGACACCCCGTCAACTAGTGACATTAAGGTTGGTAAGCATAAGACAACTGTCAAATTTCCTTGTATGTTATGCGAAGGTGATCAGTATTCTCACATTTGTCCTCGTATGGACGAGGATTCTTTTGTTTTGTAAAAGCTTCAACTTTCAGGTGGTTATCGTAAGATTTCCCCCAACCCATCATTAGTTGATGGAATGGTTAATATAGTTCCATCCTCGGTCAGTCTAGTTGATCAGGTGGTCAATCTAGTTTCATCCTCGATTGAACCACTGACCAAAGTAGTTGATCCAGTTTGGTCATTGATCAGCCCCACTTTTCATCTGAAAAGTGAAACCCAAGTGATTGATCCAGTCCCGTCATTGGTCAGTCCCACCCTTCATCTGAAGAGTGCCAACGTGGTCAATCCCACTCCTACTATGACGAGTGCCAAATTGGTTTCTCTGGTCACTTCATCGGTCAGTCCAGTTGATCATGTCGTCAATGTAGTCACGTCCTTAGTTGAACCAGTTGACAAAGTGGTTGATCCGATCCCATCTTCGGTTGATCTCGCTCTCCCGTTAAAGAGTGCAATCCAAGTGGTCGATCCATTTCCACCTGTCGACCCCATTCTCCCCTTGGAGAATGCAACCCAAGTGGTCGATTTGATGTCATTATCAGTCGATCCTACTCTCCTGCTAGAGAGTAAACCTGATGTTGCTCAAGTTTTTCTTGTTGATACAGACACTACCATGCTGGGGGGCATTTCTCCTTCTCCCGCGAAACCCCCTCCAAGTAATGAAGCCATCCTTTTTTATTGGGGTGCGCTAACTGGACCTCATCTTCCCTCTCACATTCCTTTCAATATTATAGTACAGGTTTGTGGTCGGGTCGTTCCTCAGACATTGATAGATGAAGGTTTGTCTGTTAGTATTTTGTCCCTAATTGCTTGGAAAGCTTTGGGTTATCCTCAGTTTCTGCCAGTTACCCAGACTCTGTTCTCTTTTAAAATAAGAACCAATCACCCTTTAGGGATCCTTCCTCGGTTTCCTGTAACTTTGGGAGGGAAAATTATCTTTATTGATGTTATGGTAGTCCAGGACCCCTTGGATTTCTATGTACTCCTTGGGAGAGATTATGTCTATGCCATGAAAGATATTATGTCCACTTTTTTTCATCTGATATATTTCCCTCACAATGGAAGAATTGTGGCTATTGATCAACTTTCATGCGTTAGTCCTGACTTTATTGCCAACCCAATGACCTCCCTAAATGGTTCTTATATGCAGTCGGTATCGCCCCTGCCATGAGTCAATTATGTGGTGTTGTCTCCCATGACTTCAACTTCCGATGAATTAGATCCGGTAGTTGACATGGTGATCTCTTTAGTAGGGTATTTAGAGCATGATCTCCTTACCCCTGAAGCGACCCTCGACATGTGTTCCTTCCATATCATAGTCTTTCGTCCAGTGAAGATCTCTTAGAAGCCATGACCGAGTTTTGTCCCTTGACATGGTTTCCTTCCAGAGCATTATCCTCTTGGAAGCCATGATCAAGAAGAAGCTACAAGCATAGTTTCACTTCTTTGTGGCAAGCTCATTAAGAAATGAAACAGAGGTTATGAGCATAGTTTTACTTCTCTGTGACAAGCTCATTAAAAATAAAACAAAAATCTGGGGATTGAACCCAGAACCTTGAGCGTAGTTTTTCTTCTTTGTAGCAAGCTCATTAAAAAATGAAACAAAAATGTGGGGATTGAACTCGGAGCTCTTAAGCATAGTTATTTTCCTTTGTCAATCTCATTAAAAAATGAAACAATCACCTCTCCTACCAAGTTGAGTCTTTTGTTAGGTCTCGTATTTGAACCTTCATTTCATCTGCCCTTATCCTTTTTCTCCATCTAGTACAGAAATTGGTGACAAACTCAAAGTCGGTGAATGAATTGAATCTTGGGGGGGCATGTCTCCAGCCTTTGATTATCATTATGGAGTTAAGCCACTAGTTTTTCAAGCTAGGGGCAGAGTACCAACCATCCATGCGTATCCCAACCTTTGGAAATTATGTTGGGAATTTACAAGCATNTCCTTCTTCGCCTAGTGAAAGCTCTAAAGCAAGTATCCAAGTTGATAAGAAGAAGAAGAAACTAAAAGAGAAGAAGAAGAAGAACTCGAAAAGGACCAAGCCTCCAACTACATCAGATGTTGTATCCAAGCAACCAACTACTATTAATAGTATTGGGAGTGTTGATGAGGTCGACAAGATTAAGATGAAGAATCTGAAACCCAAATTCCCTTGCAGTCTTTGTAAGGGTGACCACTTTATGCAGGATTTCCCTAGTCTTCCTAAGGTCTTAGAAATGTGGTCCTCCACGTCATCGGCCCCTACTGGACATGTTGGTGACACCCCGTCAACTAGTGACATTAAGGTTGGTAAGCATAAGACAACTGTCAAATTTCCTTGTATGTTATGCGAAGGTGATCAGTATTCTCACATTTGTCCTCGTATGGACGAGGATTCTTTTGTTTTGTAAAAGCTTCAACTTTCAGGTGGTTATCGTAAGATTTCCCCCAACCCATCATTAGTTGATGGAATGGTTAATATAGTTCCATCCTCGGTCAGTCTAGTTGATCAGGTGGTCAATCTAGTTTCATCCTCGATTGAACCACTGACCAAAGTAGTTGATCCAGTTTGGTCATTGATCAGCCCCACTTTTCATCTGAAAAGTGAAACCCAAGTGATTGATCCAGTCTCGTCATTGGTTAGTCCCACCCTTCATCTGAAGAGTGCCAACGTGGTCAATCCCACTCCTACTATGACGAGTGCCAAATTGGTTTCTCTGGTCGCTTCATCGGTCAGTCCAGTTGATCATGTCGTCAATGTAGTCATGTCCTTAGTTGAACCAGTTGACAAAGTGGTTGATCCGATCCCATCTTCGGTTGATCTCGATCTCCCGTTAGAGAGTGCAATCCAAGTGGTCGATCCATTTCCACCTGTCGACCCCATTCTCCCCTTGGAGAATGAAATCCAAGTGGTCGATTTAATGTCATTATCAGTCGATCCTACTCTCCTGCTAGAGAGTAAACCTGATGTTGCTCAAGTTTTTCTTGTTGATACAGACACTACCATGATGGGGGGCATTTCTCCTTCTCCCGTGAAACCCCCTCCAAGTAATGAAGCCATCCTTTTTTATTGGGGTGCGCTAACTGGACCTCATCTTCCCTCTCACATTCCTTTCAATATTATAGTACAGGTTTGTGGTCGGGTCGTTCCTCAGACATTGATAGATGAAGGTTTGTCTGTTAGTATTTTGTCCCTAATTGCTTGGAAAGCTTTGGGTTATCCTCAGTTTCTGCCAGTTACCCAGACTCTGTTCTCTTTTAAAATAAGAACCAATCACCCTTTAGGGATCCTTCCTCGGTTTCCTGTAACTTTGGGAGGGAAAATTATCTTTATTGATGTTATGGTAGTCCAGGACCCCTTGGATTTCTATGTACTCCTTGGGAGAGATTATGTCTATGCCATGAAAGATATTATGTCCACTTTTTTTCATCTGATATATTTCCCTCACAATGGAAGAATTGTGGCTATTGATCAACTTTCATGCGTTAGTCCTGACTTTATTGCCAACCCAATGACCTCCCTAAATGGTTCTTATATGCAGTCGGTATCGCCCCTGCCATGAGTCAATTATGTGGTGTTGTCTCCCATGACTTCAACTTCCGATGAATTAGATCCGGTAGTTGACATGGTGATCTCTTTAGTAGGGTATTTAGAGCATGATCTCCTTACCCCTGAAGCGACCCTCGACATGTGTTCCTTCCATATCATAGTCTTTCGTCCAGTGAAGATCTCTTAGAAGCCATGACCGAGTTTTGTCCCTTGACATGGTTTCCTTCCAGAGCATTATCCTCTTGGAAGCCATGATCAAGAAGAAGCTACAAGCATAGTTTCACTTCTTTGTGGCAAGCTCATTAAGAAATGAAACAGAGGTTATGAGCATAGTTTTACTTCTCTGTGACAAGCTCATTAAAAATAAAACAAAAATCTGGGGATTGAACCCAGAACCTTGAGCGTAGTTTTTCTTCTTTGTAGCAAGCTCATTAAAAAATGAAACAAAAATGTGGGGATTGAACTCGGAGCTCTTAAGCATAGTTATTTTCCTTTGTCAATCTCATTAAAAAATGAAACAATCACCTCTCCTACCAAGTTGAGTCTTTTGTTAGGTCTCGTATTTGAACCTTCATTTCATCTGCCCTTATCCTTTTTCTCCATCTAGTACAGAAATTGGTGACAAACTCAAAGTCGGTGAATGAATTGAATCTTGGGGGGGCATGTCTCCAGCCTTTGATTATCATTATGGAGTTAAGCCACTAGTTTTTCAAGCTAGGGGCAGAGTACCAACCATCCATGCGTATCCCAACCTTTGGAAATTATGTTGGGAATTTACAAGCATAGTTTAATTTTGTTTCAAGCTTTTGTAAAAATGAAACCAATACCGAGCTTAGTCTATGTTCTTTCTCGTGCTTGTAAATACATGAGAATGTAACCGAGTATACTTTTATCACTTTTTCGGACTCGTAAAGGATACACGAAAAAGGAACCCCCTGGAGTCGTCTTTAAGCTCTTTTCAGACTCTCTAAACTTGAAAAGATTGTCGAGTGATATTGCTTCCTTTTCCACTCATTAAAAGGTTTGAAAGGGCGTCTTTCGAGTGATAATTTATCTCTTTTTCGGCCTCGCAAGACTAACATTATGAAAAAGGACAACCCTGGAGTCATCTTTAAGTTCTTTTCAGACTCTCTAAACATGAAAAATCACTAAGTTTACCTTCTCTGGACTCGTTAAACAATCATACATTGAAGGGCCCATATGGTATTGAACCCTTACTTCTTCCAGTTTGTTAAAAAAAAGAAGAGGGACTTACCGAAGGTGAGTTATATCGAGCATGTGTTACCCTCCT
>JZKD02S1338789.1:112939-126489 GCA_000966675.3 Picea glauca | reverse complement strand
TCCAAATCCCCGATATGCGAAGTCCTGACATCATTAGGACCATCCATCAGAGAGGGACGTTTGGTAGCCAATCAATATTTCCCTGACTCGTGACTTGAAGCAGTGAAAGGACAGATTTGCAAGTACTCGTGATACACGAAATCGCGAAAAGATCACAACCATGAATAAGGAAGCGATCTGGACCGCTGAGCGTCCAAGATATTTTTGGCATTTTGGGAATTAGGAGTGTGGAGGAACCAACTACCCAAAAGTCGTGATACACAAAACCCTGACTCAGTCAAGACCATTGATCGAGAAAGGATCTGAACCGTCAGATCTGAAGCATCGACATTTCGGGGGTTGTGAAGGCAGTGGTGACTCGCATAGGGAACTCCCGACTTGTGAAATCCCGACACACTTAGAAGAGTTGGCCCTAGGTCATTGCGAAGGGTGTTATGGATGGAGGATAAAGGAGGGGCTAGCATGTGCTAGACCCTTTTTGAAATTACTGGGCACGGAAGTTCAAAGGGAGGAGAGTTGGGTGTGCAACGCCCTGACTTGGATGGGGGATAGTGATGGGTGCTTGATCACAAAATGTATTATGGGGAAAACCATGAAAAGCAATGTAAAAAGGTCACCAATAGTTCCACCTTCTACTGCTAGCATTTTTGTGAATGATGGTAGGCAACAAGTTTTGTAAGCTTTCAGTTGGTATTAATATAAGGATCCACTTTTATTTACAAAAAAAAAAAAAAAAACTAATAAAACAAAGCATAAAATTTTATTTACAAGAAAATTATCCTTTAACCAATTCTCCAACCATATATCGATTGGATCATAAAATTAAGGATGCATATTCAATAAATATTAGAGGAGATCTAAAAAGAGAGTAGATAAGAAAATATTAGTATTATGTACAATAATGTTACAAGATGGATGAGATTCATTTACAAGAATTTCTTTTGCACAGGTAGTAGCTGAAATAATGTAATCAAAATTAACAATAGAATCTACTTGTGTAGCAGGTCCAAGTTCATGATAGGAAATAGGAACTTGAGTGATATCATGAGAATCATAGATAGGGATGGAATTTATTTTCTGAAATTTGAAATCATTATGAGAAGAATCAATATGATGTTCAACTGTAGTATGATCAATAAAATGATACCCTACATCTTGAAATATAGATTCAGAATTGAAAACACAAGGACTTAACATAAACATCAGTCGAGGGTGAAGTTCCTCAATATTTTAATTTTAAAAATGACTATCATAAATGATTTCAGAATCACTACCTTGACTATTTTCCTTTGATTCTGAACCAAAAGAATAGGATGATGAACATGTACGAGAATTATCAAAACAATTATCAATTAATGATTCATTTTTTTTTTTTAAGTAAATCGGTGGGACCTGTTATATTATCAAAAAGAAAGAGTATATAGTGACTAGAGGTGATGCCAACTGTCCTACCTGAGCAGGAAACCAGGACAGTTGGGACACCTGTACCATGTGCAATTCAGTTATCAAAATATACATTTGCGCGCCCTGCCCAAGGGAAACCAGGGCGGCAGTGCTAACAAGTTTTCAAAAAAGTGATAATGTCTAACCATAAGGAAATTTGACAAACGAACTAAACCGAAATGACATAAAAAAAACCCTAACCAGATCCCCTGCGGGACTATTTGCTTGAGCTCTCTCGCTTGTAGCCCACCCGACGCCAACCTGCTGGAATCGAGTATGCTTGCGCACACGTTGGGCACTGCTTCTTCGGAGCGTTCTTCATGAGTGCTGCAAAGAGCATGTCTATCCTTTGATCCATTCTGGCTAGATGAAAGGCCAGGTCGTCCAGCATGCTTCAGAGCTAAAAAACGAGTGGTAAGTGCCAAAGTTCCGAGAAGGTGGCCTGGTCCCGCCCTCCCCTGTCGCCAGAGGTCCGTGTGCCGAAGTTATTCACTGCACCTACGTTGGGGTCTCCTGCTGGTCGATTCGGTGTCCGCTCTTCCTCCTCCATCCCTATGGTGTCGCTGGGCATGGCCTCCTCCTCCATGATGCAAGGTGGGAATAGGTCCTCCTCGCTGACGTCTTGGTGTCTCCCCGGGTGAGCTTCCGGCTGTGGCTTATGCTCTTCTGCTTGTTGAATGGGAGTGTGGCTCTGCCTGGTCTCCTCGAGGCTAATTTCTTCAACAATTGCCATGGGAGGTGACCAAGGACTGCACTTCCGTCGGATGGATTCCAGTGCAAGAGCTCGTTTAAATTTCTGTATGGGCTTGCGCCAGGATTCGGCTCTATACCAGGTTGCCCCTAGACGCGATTTCCCTCTGAGCCTGGGCACGGTGGAAGCCCCTGGAGGAATGTGTATGGGTGGAGGTCGGAGTTGCAGGTCGACCTCTCCCTTCACTTCTTTTGACGGAGGTCAGAAATGTCGCTCGAACAGAATGAGCGCTGCGTAGGGAAAATACATCTCGACCCTGTCTCTTGTCACTATAAAACCCCATAGTGCTATACTCGCGATCGCCATTAACACTAGGCCGATAATGCTCTGTCGCCTGGTACCTCTCCCGCACGCGAGAGGGCTCATCACATTAAGGTGGTGGATGCAGGCCATGGTTCAATTAATCAACAGAGGGATCGCACCAGTTGATGCCATAAATGGGCGTCCCGGCAGCCTCCCGCACGTGGCACCCCATCCAGGGGATCAATTAATGATTCATTACTCTGGTAATCATGCATGAAATATCAATAATATTTTTGACTTATTATAGTCCCTCTATTTTGTAAAAACAATCTATGTGAAGAGGAACTATTAACTCATTATCAAAAATTTTCTATCAGCCAAAATATTAGGGTATAGTGGAACAAATAAAAATAAATGTCTCTCTATTATCAGAGTGATTATTATCATTAGGGACCTATACTTGAGTTTCTAACACCATTTCTCCATTATTTTCCTCAACAAAAATATCACTTTCATGTAAGAGATTAATTTGATTGGATAAATATTTTCCTTTCTAGAATACAATAATCTAGATATTGTGAAATATGGAGTTGAGAAATACTAATAATGATATTAGAGATATTAGTTAAATTACTCCTAATGAAACAATTGTCATGATTTTGGAAAACACCAATTGTATTTGGAATTGAAATGTTTTCACGATGACTTATAATTTCACTAGATGAATTTATGCTTTCCTGAAATAGATCCTCAATAATTTCTGAATTGACTGTTACAATAGGTCCAACCATATCATAGGAAATAATTGGTTCATCAAAAATAGAAAATATAGTAAGAAAATTTATACCTTATGCTTCATTATGATTGGTACAAGAAAGTGAAATAATATGTCTAAAGCAACCTATTAATTCAAACAGTGAAGGAAAATGAACAGATTGAAATTTAAAGAAAATTAATTTGAATCTAAGAAGAAAATATTCATAAGATTCACCTTCAATTTTGCACAAGTTCTCAAGTTCTTGGAAAACTCGATTACAATTATAATATTGAAAAGTTTGAAGGAACATCTGAGCAAATTTGTCCCAGGTATCTACAATGGAAACTAGAAATGATCTACACCAGTCTTTGGCTTGGCATGTTAAGGCGAGAGTGAAAATATTGCACATAACACCATAATCAGTATCAAATTTTTTACAATTCAAAATAAATTGATGAACATGATGAAATGAAAAAGAATTAGACTCGCCATTAAACTTTGTTTTTTTCAAGTATCTAACTACCTTCACTGGAGTGCTTGATGTGTGACCAGATATACAACTCCATATGGGAAGTTTAAAGGAAGCTATTAAAAAGAAATGAATTAATTAAAAACAATAGCTCAAACAAGACTTAAATTATCATTCACACTCATCTATGGCCCTCCTAGCATGAAAAATGTTGATGGCAAAAACTGACCATGTTCAACATTATAAAGATATCACCCAGTGAGGGTCCTAATTAGATCCTTATCCATTTGAGATGGTAATTCCGATTGGTTCAATGGGTCTCCAGTTTTCATTTTCCTAAGACTAACCTATGGTTAGTCTAAGATAAGTTAATTTATATGTACAAAGATATATACAATAGATCTTCTATTTTTTGATGTATATTATCACTTTCGTTGATCAACAAACATAAGAGAAGGAGTTACCTTATAACTCTTACTATTGACTTGTGACATTCCTGATTACCATCAACAAGAAAATATATATTCGATTTCCCCTTTCACTGCGATCTTGCAAGAAAACAACCCTTAGGCTGACATAAGGGATCAACCATGCCACGTTGTAGTTTTCTCCTACAAAAGTAGACTCAATGCAAATGGAATTTTGATCTAGGATGAAAGTAATAAAGAAAAACTAATCGATCCTATATTGATTGGGACAAGATGAATATCTCATCCAAATCAACAGAAAAGTGCTAAGAGGGGAAAAAGGTGATATTGAATTCAAGGTTAGGATTCATTTGAAATCATAGAAATAGTTCATATGATTTGCAAACTGTTAACAAAAATATGTAGTGGAATGATTTCAATAAAAAATTATTAAACTAACCATGACATATACTAAAATTCAATAAAATAGATTCCATGTAAGATAAAATATCACATTAAAGAAATATTTATTTTAATATGATATTAATTAAAACAAAACAAGATTTTAATTAATGATAAATAGTTACCATTAGTTATAATCAACTTTCCTTGAACCTATAATTAAATTTTGACATAATTTCTTGCTTTCTTCTCTGTTAATATAGCTTTACAAAATGGCCACAGGGGTTTGGTCTAGTGGCCAATGGACGTGTTGTTAAAGTGTTCGTGCTATGAAGCAGGTCACAAGTTCAAACCTCGACTTATTCGAAAGTCATGCTTGTGGGTGGTGTGGTTCTCTCTAGGGTTTATAAGGCAGCTGACGAGTCTCTTCTTCCCTACAGTCCTAAAAAATTAGAGAGAAATCTCTAGCTACTTATAAATTGTGGCCATTAGACCCCATTAAAATCTCAAACCAACTAACCTTTTAGACTATGGGATTTCATTCTTTGGAATTATATTTGGGTTTTGAGGAAATTAGAAACTCAGGGCATTTCCTTGAACCTTTTGGTTTTGGATCTCATATTAATACAAAAAGGTGGCTAGAAACATTTCTGGCAAAATCTATTCAAGAAAATCCTCAAATCTCCAAGATTCTTCACGTTTTGAAGAATCCACTTGAGAGTCAAGTAAAATGGGCCATTCTGGAAATGTGTTTTTGTCGGTTTCCAAAAATTCTCAACCATTTGATCATAATTCACTATGCGAAATTAATACTTTATTCTGGCATGAATTCACTTATCCTTCAAACCGGTTTGTGAGATCCCACCATTCCNTCAGAGTGATTATTATCATTAGGGACCTATACTTGAGTTTCTAACACCATTTCTCCATTATTTTCCTCAACAAAAATATCACTTTCATGTAAGAGATTAATTTGATTGGATAAATATTTTCCTTTCTAGAATACAATAATCTAGATATTGTGAAATATGGAGTTGAGAAATACTAATAATGATATTAGAGATATTAGTTAAATTACTCCTAATGAAACAATTGTCATGATTTTGGAAAACACCAATTGTATTTGGAATTGAAATGTTTTCACGATGACTTATAATTTCACTAGATGAATTTATGCTTTCCTGAAATAGATCCTCAATAATTTCTGAATTGACTGTTACAATAGGTCCAACCATATCATAGGAAATAATTGGTTCATCAAAAATAGAAAATATAGTAAGAAAATTTATACCTTATGCTTCATTATGATTGGTACAAGAAAGTGAAAGAATATGTCTAAACCAACCTATTAATTCAAACAGTGAAGGAAAATGAACAGATTGAAATTTAAAGAAAATTAATTTGAATCTAAGAAGAAAATATTCATAAGATTCACCTTCAATTTTTCACAAGTTCTCAAGTTCTTGGAAAACTCGATTACAATTATAATATTGAAAAGTTTGAAGGAACATCTGAGCAAATTTGTCCCAGGTATCTACAACGGAAACTAGAAATGATCTACACCAGTCTTTGGCTTGGCATGTTAAGGCGATAGTGAAAATATTGCGCATAACACCATAATCAGTATCAAATTTTTTACAATTCAAAATAAATTTATGAACATGATGAAATGCAAAAGAATTAGACTCGCCATTAAACTTTGTTTTTTTCAAGTATCTAACTACCTTCACTGAAGTGCTTGATGTGTGACCAGATATACAACTCCATATGGGAAGTTTAAAGGAAGCTATTAAAAAGAAATGAATTAATTAAAAACAATAGCTCAAACAAGACTTAAATTACCATTCACACTCATCTATGGCCGTCCTAGCGCGAAAAATGTTGATGGCAAAAACTGACCATGTTCAACATTATAAACATATCACCCAGTGAGGGTCCTAATTAGATCCTTATCCATTTGAGATGGTAATTTCGATTGGTTCAATGGGTCTCCAGTTTCCATTTTCCTAAGACTAACCTATGGTTAGTCTAAGCTAAGTTAATTTATATGTACAAAGATATATACAATAGATCTTCTATTTGTTGATGTATATTATCACTTTCGTTGATCAACAAACATAAGAGAAGGAGTTACCTTCTAACTCTTACTATTGACTTGTGACATTCCTGATTACCATCAACAAGAAAATATATATTCGATTTCCCCTTTCACTGCAATCTTCCAAGAAAACAACCCTTACGCTGACATAAGGGATCAACCATGCCACGTTGTAGTTTTCTCCTACAAAAGTAGACTCAATGCAAATGGAATTTTGATCTGGGATGAAAGTAATAAAGAAAAACTAATCGATCCTATATTGATTGGGACAAGATGAATATCTCATCCAAATCAAGAGAAAAGTGCTAAGAGGGGAAAAAAGTGATATTGAATTCAAGGTTAGGATTCATTTGAAATCATAGAAATAGTTCATATGATTTGCAAATTGTTAACAAAAATATGTAGTGGAATGATTTCAATAAAAAATTATTAAACTAACCATGACATATACTAAAATTCAATAAAATAGATTCCATGTAAGATAAAATATCACATTAAAGAAATATTTATTTTAATATGATATTAATTAAAACAAAACAAGATTTTAATTAATGATAAATAGTTACCATTAGTTATAATCAACTTTCCTTGAACCTATAATTAAATTTTGACATAATTTCTTGCTTTCTTCTCTGTTAATATAGCTTTACAAAATGGCCACAGGGGTTTGGTCTAGTGGCCAATGGACGTGTTGTTAAAGTGTTCGTGCTATGAAGCAGGTCACAAGTTCAAACCTCGACTTATTCGAAAGTCATGCTTGTGGGTGGTGTGGTTCTCTCTAGGGTTTATAAGGCAGCTGACGAGTCTCTTCTTCCCTACAGTCCTAAAAAATTAGAGAGAAATCTCTAGCTACTTATAAATTGTGGCCATTAGACCCCATTAAAATCTCAAACCAACTAACCTTTTAGACTATGGGATTTCATTCTTTGGAATTATATTTGGGTTTTGAGGAAATTAGAAACTCAGGGCATTTCCTTGAACCTTTTGGTTTTGGATCTCATATTAATACAAAAAGGTGGCTAGAAACATTTCTGGCAAAATCTATTCAAGAAAATCCTCAAATCTCCAAGATTCTTCACGTTTTGAAGAATCCACTTGAGAGTCAAGTAAAATGGGCCATTCTGGAAATGTGTTTTTGTCGGTTTCCAAAAATTCTCAACCATTTGATCATAATTCACTATGCGAAATTAATACTTTATTCTGGCATGAATTCACTTATCCTTCAAACCGGTTTGTGAGATCCCACCATTCCCAACTAATATCCTTCATCCACTTCTATAAATTCAGTCAGTGGAGGTTCATATTTTGATATCAAACACATGATAAAAACACTTGATATAACTCAAGAATTTAAAGCAAGAGTTTGGAATAAAAATTTGAATGTAGAAACAAAAGCATCAAACCCTCATCCATAGTCAAATGAAACCCTTAGGACTTGAAAATACTCAAATTACTAAAATGCATGAAGTTCAGACCCTATTTTGATTTTGATGTGGAAATTAATTTACATTTATTATGAGACAATGGAGGATGTCCTTGTTCACTACATGGAACAAGCTAAATGTAAATAAAACCGCCATATGGAAAACCCAAAATTCGAAATGTAAATTCGCTTAAATCATGATTTAAGTAGAAATATATTAATCGCATTAACAAAAGTGTTGTTATGATTAGTCAGTCTATGCATTGTTCCTAAGTTCATTTTGCAATAAAAATAGATATCACAAGTTAACACGTGAATCCTTGAGTGTATCTTTGATCATAAGGTAGACTATAACAAAGTTAATTAAATTTCAATAATAAATATAATATTTTAATTTTTCATCCAAATGATATAATGTAGTGAAAGAAATAAAATTTAGGATGAAAGAATAATTAATTAATAGCCCATCAAATTCTATAGATCAAGAGAAAACTTACTAGGAATATGTATGAAAATAATTTGATCAAAACCACTAGAGAGAAATAATATATGATGTTAATGAACTTCACATTGCAATTAATATCACCATTAGAACAAGTTAAAAATTACAAAAATGACTTACAAGCGATATGCCATATGGTAAATTTCAAAAATGGATTTTTTGAATTTCATGTTAAAATTCATGAAATTCAAAAGAATACATGCATCATCAATATATATAGAGGTCAAAATGTGTAATGCATTAATGTCCAGTTTGAAATCAGAATCATAAACATGTTTACAAACAAAATTAAACCAAATTGAGAAACAATTTGAAAAAGAAAGGGGGCCCAAATTTTATTATTGACAAAAAATATCAATTTGGGAGGGTTGTTGTACCTGTCAATATAACCAGATCTTATTTTCTCTTCTTGTCAATTATCTCATAATCATATCCAAATAGCTTGGTGAGCCATTTTTGTTTCTATGGAGAGGAAATTTGTTGTTCAATAAAATGCTTGAGGCTCTGATGATCTATTATAATTTGGAAACATTGGCCCAATAGATGACACTCGTTGTTGGCACAAGGGCAGATGACACTCGGGGAAGACCCAGGGTTCAACGCTTCAATAGTGCACCAACAAAACCCTAATGACAGACCCTTTCAGCAACACCTGCGAAGAAGATGAAGTCTCACCCAAGGTAGAGGCAGGGGAGTTGTAGGACTCAGGTTTCTACAACCTAGTTGGGACATAGATATGTGATTACACACTTTAACATATCACTTAGCCAATAAAGTGCATTAATTTACGATTCTTATTCATGTCGCAGATTAACCCCACTTACAAATTGACGCAATTGTAATCAACGTTAAACACATATAAGTATTTAAAACATAGCATCAGAGAAGATCTAACATTTATTTACACATCAATCACTAAGAATCAATGTATCTACCTATCATACATCAAGAACAATGCACTAAGAAAATAAATGCATAAATAACATGAACAACATTGGACAAAGCACATCAACACAGGATATACGTGGTTCACCCCAGTGTGGGGCTACGTGCACCAACTCTTATTCTTATTTATTAGTATCTTCCAATCTTCTTACATGCACCAAGCAACAGATCCAACTCCAAAAAGGACAGGAGATATGTGCGCACCTCGCGAGATCCTCCTTCATGAATTGGATCAAAGCACAAAGCCTTACACAGTTTGTCTGCATGAAACACTACAAAATGCTTACACTTAGCTATGCAAGCCTTAACTCATTCATGCACAAAGCCAACCAGCCATGCACTAAGTCGAACAATGACTAATCCCTCTAACTCACATCCCCTAGATACTTATTTATACATTACAAAAGGGGGCTTAAGCATGGGTAAACCCATGGGATGACATCCTATACCTGTTACATAAACCCTAAAATACTCAAAAAGCCCACAAAATGGGAGAGATCCCGTGATCTCTTCTTCACTTGCGTGCTCCATCTTCAACCATCCTGTCGAAGTCCCAAAAATGGTCAAACATGAACAGCATTTCCTCCAAACCTGGTCAAGGGCCAACATGCCCCCAACACTCACTTGTGACTCGTCCTAAGTCACTTCGATCTAGGAAACACTACTTCGAAGGCCTTGATCTTAACTCGAGATGCGTCGACTTGTTCCTTTTCCAGAGCCTCCTTCTTGGAGGACTCCTAAAGTACTTGCTTAGTGACAGGCCCTTCCAGGAGTTGTTCCACTGTCATGACTAAGCATGCCAACCAAAGGCGGGATGTAGTCGGGAAAGACTGATGGGATTTTCTTCGCATTTTCCAGATCATCACGGTGATTTATTTTTTTCTCGGTCGCTTATTGGCTAGATCAACATGCAGTCAAGGGGGATGCTTGAAATCCTCCCATCGATGAGGCATGTATCCCATTAGACATGACTTTCTCATCCATAAGGTCGATTAAGATCTCTTCGACAGATTTCTCTACTNAAATTTGAATGTAGAAACAAAAGCATCAAACCCTCATCCATAGTCAAATGAAACCCTTAGGACTTGAAAATACTCAAATTACTAAAATGCATGAAGTTCAGACCCTATTTTGATTTTGATGTGGAAATTAATTTACATTTATTATGAGACAATGGAGGATGTCCTTGTTCACTACATGGAACAAGCTAAATGTAAATAAAACCGCCATATGGAAAACCCAAAATTCGAAATGTAAATTCGCTTAAATCATGATTTAAGTAGAAATATATTAATCGCATTAACAAAAGTGTTGTTATGATTAGTCAGTCTATGCATTGTTCCTAAGTTCATTTTGCAATAAAAATAGATATCACAAGTTAACACGTGAATCCTTGAGTGTATCTTTGATCATAAGGTAGACTATAACAAAGTTAATTAAATTTCAATAAGAAATATAATATTTTAATTTTTCATCCAAATGATATAATGTAGTGAAAGAAATAAAATTTAGGATGAAAGAATAATTAATTAATAGCCCATCAAATTGTATAGATCAAGAGAAAGCTTACTAGGAATATGTATGAAAATAATTTGATCAAAACCACTAGAGAGAAATAATATATGATGTTAATGAACTTCACACTACAATTAATATCACCATTAGAACAACTTAAAAATTACAAAAACGACTTACAAGCGATATGCCATATGGTAAATTTCAAAAATGGATTTTTTGAATTTCATGTTAAAATTCATGAAATTCAAAAGAATACATGCATCATCGATATATATAGAGGTCAAAATGTGTAATGCATTAATGTCCAGTTTGAAATCAGAATCATAAACATGTTTACAAACAAAATTAAACCAAATTGAGAAACAATTTGAAAAAGAAAGGGGGCCCAAATTTTATTATTGACAAAAAATATCAATTTGGGAGGGTTGTTGTACCTGTCAATATAACCAGATCTTATTTTCTCTTCTTGTCAATTATCTCATAATCATATCCAAATAGCTTGGTGAGCCATTTTTGTTTCTATGGAGAGGAAATTTGTTGTTCAATAAAATGCTTGAGGCTCTGATGATCTATTATAATTTGGAAACATTGGCCCAATAGATGACACTCGTTGTTGGCACAAGGGCAGATGACACTCGGGGAAGACCCAGGGTTCAACGCTTCAATAGTGCACCAACAAAACCCTAATGACAGACCCTTTCAGCAACACCTGCGAAGAAGATGAAGTCTCACCCAAGGTAGAGGCAGGGGAGTTGTAGGACTCAGGTTTCTACAACCTAGTTGGGACATAGATATGTGATTACACACTTTAACATATCACTTAGCCAATAAAGTGCATTAATTTACGATTCTTATTCATGTCGCAGATTAACCCCACTTACAAATTGACGCAATTGTAATCAACGTTAAACACATATAAGTATTTAAAACATAGCATCAGAGAAGATCTAACATTTATTTACACATCAATCACTAAGAATCAATGTATCTACCTATCATACATCAAGAACAATGCACTAAGAAAATAAATGCATAAATAACATGAACAACATTGGACAAAGCACATCAACACAGGATATACGTGGTTCACCCCAGTGTGGGGCTACGTGCACCAACTCTTATTCTTATTTATTAGTATCTTCCAATCTTCTTACATGCACCAAGCAACAGATCCAACTCCAAAAAGGACAGGAGATATGTGCGCACCTCGCGAGATCCTCCTTCATGAATTGGATCAAAGCACAAAGCCTTACACAGTTTGTCTGCATGAAACACTACAAAATGCTTACACTTAGCTATGCAAGCCTTAACTCATTCATGCACAAAGCCAACCAGCCATGCACTAAGTCGAACAATGACTAATCCCTCTAACTCACATCCCCTAGATACTTATTTATACATTACAAAAGGGGGCTTAAGCATGGGTAAACCCATGGGATGACATCCTATACCTGTTACATAAACCCTAAAATACTCAAAAAGCCCACAAAATGGGAGAGATCCCGTGATCTCTTCTTCACTTGCGTGCTCCATCTTCAACCATCCTGTCGAAGTCCCAAAAATGGTCAAACATGAACAGCATTTCCTCCAAACCTGGTCAAGGGCCAACATGCCCCCAACACTCACTTGTGACTCGTCCTAAGTCACTTCGATCTAGGAAACACTACTTCGAAGGCCTTGATCTTAACTCGAGATGCGTCGACTTGTTCCTTTTCCAGAGCCTCCTTCTTGGAGGACTCCTAAAGTACTTGCTTAGTGACAGGCCCTTCCAGGAGTTGTTCCACTGTCATGACTAAGCATGCCAACCAAAGGCGGGATGTAGTCGGGAAAGACTGATGGGATTTTCTTCGCATTTTCCAGATCATCACGGTGATTTATTTTTTTCTCGGTCGCTTATTGGCTAGATCAACATGCAGTCAAGGGGGATGCTTGAAATCCTCCCATCGATGAGGCATGTATCCCATTAGACATGACTTTCTCATCCATAAGGTCGATTAAGATCTCTTCGACAGATTTCTCTACTACGCTAAGGTCACCTGACATGCATGCTCATAATCAAATATATCGGGTAGGTGAATGGATGCTCAAGGTAATCGAATCAATGGTGAGGTCTAGAAAAAATAGTGTAGTATGCAATCACTTCTCTATGAGCTCAAATATATTAGTTTGAAAAAGTTGCCCTGGTTAGGCATTTGATGGATTAAATAAATTCCATCCGTTATTTCATGGTCTCAATGGTCCAATGGCGGTCTTTCTTTCAATAATTGTGTTTCTAGCCATTTCGGAGCGTCGTTCTAACATTCGGGATGCCTCCAATGGTCATATAGATTTTTCATGGTGAAGTTCCTTTCTGAGATGTTATTCTATCCCGATGAGGTTCAAATTCTTCAAGTCTTCCCTCTGTGAAGTCTTCTATGGAACTTTCGGTAGTTTTTCTAAATTTTCCTTCTTCTTACTGAGGTTTCTAGCCTTCTTTCCTATGATCTGAGTCTCTAGTTTCTTCTTTCCATTCTTATTATTTTCTTCCCTTAACGTAGTAACTTCACACTGCTGAGGGTATTCCAATGGTTTATACTATTTCCAGGGTAAATG
>JZKD02S1338789.1:51171-86385 GCA_000966675.3 Picea glauca | reverse complement strand
ATATATATAGAGGTCAAAATGTGTAATGCATTAATGTCCAGTTTGAAATCAGAATCATAAACATGTTTACAAACAAAATTAAACCAAATTGAGAAACAATTTGAAAAAGAAAGGGGGCCCAAATTTTATTATTGACAAAAAATATCAATTTGGGAGGGTTGTTGTACCTGTCAATATAACCAGATCTTATTTTCTCTTCTTGTCAATTATCTCATAATCATATCCAAATAGCTTGGTGAGCCATTTTTGTTTCTATGGAGAGGAAATTTGTTGTTCAATAAAATGCTTGAGGCTCTGATGATCTATTATAATTTGGAAACATTGGCCCAATAGATGACACTCGTTGTTGGCACAAGGGCAGATGACACTCGGGGAAGACCCAGGGTTCAACGCTTCAATAGTGCACCAACAAAACCCTAATGACAGACCCTTTCAGCAACACCTGCGAAGAAGATGAAGTCTCACCCAAGGTAGAGGCAGGGGAGTTGTAGGACTCAGGTTTCTACAACCTAGTTGGGACATAGATATGTGATTACACACTTTAACATATCACTTAGCCAATAAAGTGCATTAATTTACGATTCTTATTCATGTCGCAGATTAACCCCACTTACAAATTGACGCAATTGTAATCAACGTTAAACACATATAAGTATTTAAAACATAGCATCAGAGAAGATCTAACATTTATTTACACATCAATCACTAAGAATCAATGTATCTACCTATCATACATCAAGAACAATGCACTAAGAAAATAAATGCATAAATAACATGAACAACATTGGACAAAGCACATCAACACAGGATATACGTGGTTCACCCCAGTGTGGGGCTACGTGCACCAACTCTTATTCTTATTTATTAGTATCTTCCAATCTTCTTACATGCACCAAGCAACAGATCCAACTCCAAAAAGGACAGGAGATATGTGCGCACCTCGCGAGATCCTCCTTCATGAATTGGATCAAAGCACAAAGCCTTACACAGTTTGTCTGCATGAAACACTACAAAATGCTTACACTTAGCTATGCAAGCCTTAACTCATTCATGCACAAAGCCAACCAGCCATGCACTAAGTCGAACAATGACTAATCCCTCTAACTCACATCCCCTAGATACTTATTTATACATTACAAAAGGGGGCTTAAGCATGGGTAAACCCATGGGATGACATCCTATACCTGTTACATAAACCCTAAAATACTCAAAAAGCCCACAAAATGGGAGAGATCCCGTGATCTCTTCTTCACTTGCGTGCTCCATCTTCAACCATCCTGTCGAAGTCCCAAAAATGGTCAAACATGAACAGCATTTCCTCCAAACCTGGTCAAGGGCCAACATGCCCCCAACACTCACTTGTGACTCGTCCTAAGTCACTTCGATCTAGGAAACACTACTTCGAAGGCCTTGATCTTAACTCGAGATGCGTCGACTTGTTCCTTTTCCAGAGCCTCCTTCTTGGAGGACTCCTAAAGTACTTGCTTAGTGACAGGCCCTTCCAGGAGTTGTTCCACTGTCATGACTAAGCATGCCAACCAAAGGCGGGATGTAGTCGGGAAAGACTGATGGGATTTTCTTCGCATTTTCCAGATCATCACGGTGATTTATTTTTTTCTCGGTCGCTTATTGGCTAGATCAACATGCAGTCAAGGGGGATGCTTGAAATCCTCCCATCGATGAGGCATGTATCCCATTAGACATGACTTTCTCATCCATAAGGTCGATTAAGATCTCTTCGACAGATTTCTCTACTGCACTAAGGTCACCTGACATGCATGCTCATAATCAAATATATCGGGTAGGTGAATGGACGCTCAAGGTAATCGAATCAATGCTGAGGTCTAGAAAAAATAGTGTAGTATGCGATCACTTCTCTATGAGCTCAAATATATTAGTTTGAAAAAGTGGCCCTCGTTAGGCATTTGATGGATTAAATAAATTCCATCCGTTATTTCATGGTCTCAATGGTCCAATGGCGGTCTTTCTTTCAATAATTGTGTTTCTAGCCATTTTGGAGCGTCGTTCTAACGTTCGGGATGCCTCCAACGGTCATATAGCTTTGTCATGGTGAAGTTCCTTTCTGAGATGTTATTCTATCCCGATGAGGTTCAAATTCTTCAAGTCTTCCCTTTGTGAAGTCTTCTATGGAACTTTCGGTAGTTTTTCTAAATTTTCTTTCTTCTTACTGAGGTTTCTAGCCTTCTTTCCTATGATCTGAGTCTCTAGTTTCTTCTTTCCATTCTTATTATTTTCTTCCCTTAACGTAGTAACTTCACATTGCTGAGGGTATTCCAATGGTTTATACTATTTCTAGGGTAAATGTACTTATTTCCATCATGGACAAGTTCTTCAAACTTTCTTGTGTTCTTTCAACTTCGACAACTAATTCTCTGGCCCTCTGTCGCTTCGAATTATTCTCTTGCTCTTTTATTAGTCGCTCTATTTTCCTAGCCATGAAGTCCCTTAATTCTTGATTTTTCTATTCTGTAGCTTCCTCCTCTGCTTTTCTTCGAGTCTGATCTTTCTCATTCCATGCCTTTCCTAACAAAAGTGAAAAAGGGGTGTTGTTCTCCACAAGCCTAATGACTTCAAATACTTCTTCATTCGATGTTCCATGAGAAATCATAGGTACATTAGTAACTCTTCCACATGGGGTTATCATCTTTCCTTTAAACAATCCTATCCTTCCCAATGAAGTAATTATAGCAGGTTTTCCCAAAATTTCCCAAGTACTTCCTGGCATAACATTCACATGAGTTTCTTCATCCAAGACATAGCCTATGTCAAAGTCTCCTATTCTATTTTCTATGCATTGTTTCTCTTTTAAGATCTTTGGTAAATTGATGTCTCTGTGGTTATTCAATGTTTCTTTCAGTTGTAATAACATAGATTCTAATTCTTTCTGGTTTTCTAACATATCCTTAGTTTCTTAACCTTCTTCATGGTTTTCTTGTCTCATGTTCATCTTTTCAACTTTAGCAATCATTCTAGGACAATCCAAAACCTCATGATCAATAGCTTTACAACAAAGACAAATAGGACCTATACTAGGGCATTCCTTAGAAATATGTCCTAGTCTTTTGTAGTTATAACATAGTCTCAATCCTCTCTTTCTTTGAAACGATCCCCGACATTTTTTGTATTGCACACTAGGATCATAGTGATGGACCTACAATCTGCAAACATTTTTTCTTGGGTCCTGCATCCACTTGTTAGTCCAAAAATTCTTTCAACGCATAGGAACAACATATCTTTCACTATCTATATCAGATTTATTCAGATCAAATCTTCTTTCTTCTAGTTGTGCCCTAGTTTTCAGGATAGGACAAAATCTGTCAAACATACCTAAATTCATACTTTTGAAACAAAAATTTCCACTTATCTTAACTTTACCAAAACACAAAGATTTAAGATCTTATGTTTAGTACAGAGATTCGCAAGTCAAGTAGAATACTACACACTACATCAATGGATCTATGCACATAGATTTTTCTTTTCTTCAGTTCCCAACGATCATAGTTTTAGGTCCTGACAACATAGCCATTTGTTGGCACAGGGGAAGACCTAGGTTTCAATGCTTCAACAATGCACCAAAAAAACCCTAACTACCTACCCTTTCAGCAAAATCTGTGAAGCAGATGAAGTCTCACCCGAGGTAGAGGCAGGGGGGGTTGTAGGACGCAGGTGTCTACAACCTAGCTGGGACACAGATATGTGATTACACACTTTAACAAAGAACTTAGCCAATAAAATACATTAAGTTATGATTCTTATTCACATCACAGATTAACCCCACTTACATATTGACGCAATAGTAATCAAGGTTAAACACATCTAAGTATTTGTCACATAGCATCAGAGAATATCTAGCATTTATTCACACATCAAACACAAAGAATCAATGGATATACCTATGATACATCAAGAACAATGCACTAAGAAAATAAATACATAAATAACATGAAAAGAATTGCATAAAGCACATCAACACAGGATATACATGGTTCACTCGAGTGTGGGGCTATGTTCACCAACACTTATTCTTGTTTATTAGTATCTTCCAATCTTGATACATGCACCAAGCCACAGATCCAACTCTGCAAAGGACAGGAGATATGTGCGCACCTCGCCAGATCCTCCTTCCCGAATTGGATCAAAGCACAAAGCCTTACACAGTTCGTCTGCACCAAGCACTACAAAATGCTTACACTTATCTTTGTAAGCCGTAACTCATTTGTGCACAAAGACAACCAGCCATGCACTAAGCTGAACAATGACTACTCCCTCTAACTCACATCCCCTATCTACTTATTTATACATTACAAAAAGGGGCCTAAGCATGGTTAAACCCATGGACTGACATCACATACCCGTTACATAAACCCTAAAATCCCCCAAAATATGGAAAAATGGGCAAGATCCCACGATCTCCGCTTCACCTGGGCACTTCGTCTTCAACTAGCCTGTCGAAGTCCCAAAAATGGTCAAACATGACCAATGTTTCCTCCAAACTTGGTCAAGGGCCAACACCCACATCGATCAATTCTTGAAATGTTTTCTCAATTTCAGTATTTTAGGAAAAGGGATGATGATACGAGTAGACATTCGGAGGAAGAATGACCGGAACTAGAGGAATGGAATGATCATGAACACCGAGGGTAGGGGGAAGGCCATGGGGAGTGGAAATAATATTTTGGTGTTTGGAAAGTATATATTAGAGGTCGGGATGAATAGATGGTGTCTCAACTGCTTGAATGGAATTGAGTTGAGAAATAATTCCTGAATGGATTTTTTTGAGGATATTTTCCATTGGATGGGAACTAATGATATCAGGGCAATCTGTTGTGATTCCTTAGAACATATGTTTTTGGATTTCTTGTTGAAATTTCATGGTCAATTACTTCAAATCCATGAGGATGGGACCAAAAATGCGTAACCATTTTGCACCTAACAAAATCTCACAACCACCCATTTCGATAGCGAACATATGAGATTTCAAGTAGTACTGGCCAATTTGGAGAAACACATTTTCACAATTCCCCCCACATTTCATGGAACCTACATTTCCAATCATGATTTGAAAGTTTTTGACTGCATGGATATAACAATGGGTTTCTTGAGCAATGCATCGATGAATGAAATTATGAGTGCTACCACTATCAATTAGGATGATGACCTTCCTATTTTTATGTATCCAATTAGCGTGAGGGTTTGGGGAGAAAAGAGTCCAGTGAGTGCATTCAGTGAAATGTCCAGTTCAAGTTATGGTGGATTAAACAAAAAATTCATAGGAGTTGGATCAAGTATCTCTAATTCATGAGAATCCTCGATATCGTTGTCAACAACATCCTCAGAGAAGGCCACGAACAAATTTTGTTCCTTACACTTGTTCCTTGGAAAGTATTTTTCATCATAATTATAGAAAATAGCCTTTAGTTGATGTTCAACTATTTCTGCTCAGATTAATTTTTGGAAATTGAGAGGGGTGGGATGAGGGGAAGGGGTGGGAGGGAGAGGGAACATAGAGAAATAAGGTTTGAGGTGTTGGGATTCCTTGGCACTTTGAGTAGCTTGTACCCAAGTTTTTGGGCGATTCATGAGGACTTGGGATCATATTTAATCCTTGAGGCCATTGATAAATCATTCTCGAAAAAAAAGTATTAGGCATGCCCTTTGTTCTAAAATATAATTATTCAAATGCAGCGTTAAAATCTTCCATGGTACTTGATTGTTTCAATTTGGTCAAACAACCTAGGTAGTGTGTATCAGTGTCAATGTGGTCATAAAGTGCAACCACAAACTGTGTCTAGGCTATATATCCTTGGCATGTTTTTCGATGCAATTTCAACCATTGGAAATATTCAAGATCAAAAAGAGGATGCTATAATGAAGTTTGGCCAAGTCATCAGTGTCATGCAAGCAGAAGTAGTGTTCCATTTTAGTGACCCAACTAGTGGGATCTAAGGCATCAAATGTTTTCATCTCCACTCATGGAAGACGTCGATCATGATGAAAAGGGTTGGAATGAAATTGTTGGGAATTGGAGGAAGTTGTACATTCAAGGTTAGAAGGTGGGTCATATGAGGAATGGAGTCTAGGAATGGGAAATTTTTCTATGACCTTGGAAGCAAATGAGTCATGTTGAGACTCGAGGTGAGATGCATGTTAGCTGGCAAGGAGGGAATTGATGTCCTTCTTCAGTTCCTCTTTTATGTAGTCTGTTTGGGACTCGATGTGGGTAGTGATATTGTTAGGGAACTAACTCCCACGTAGGTAGAACAATACATTTGGATGTAATAAAGGTCAATATTAATAAGGCCTTGCAATAAAGTAGAATAAGTCGAATGTAAGAAGACCTAATAGAAGCTTCCACTTCTAGAAGGATATTCCTCTAGATGGTTGTTTTGATAGAAATACTTAGTATAAATAGGAGTTGAGGGTATGAGAACCCTATCTTGGATATTATTGTATTAGATCTCTGCTCGACGAGAGGTTTCCCCCTTGAAGAGGCCCGTAAACATTGCTCTCAAAATCAAAGTGGTCTTCTGGAGTTATTTTGATATCATTTCAGTGTTATTGTGGTGTTGTTCTGGTTATATTGTTGTTTATCTACCATTTCTAGCATTTTATTTCTGTTCTCCATACTTTTATATCTATAATATTACAAGTGGTATCAGAGCAGTTTCCTCAACAAAAATTGTGGGTTAAATTTTTTTATGGTAGATACATATTTCGGCATCTTTAAGCCACAAAGATCTGTCATTACATGCATAAACTAATGGTTGAGGGATTCATACACACATGAAATATAAGTGGTACTTAAGCACACATTTGTTGCCCACCCTTATAACCCGTGTTGGTACCCCTTCGAGTGGTAGCACATCAAACAACACCTGTGTACAAATTGACCTATATTTCTTGAAGCCCTCTTTAGATAAACCGATTGGCTGTATGACTTCTATAGTGCCAACAAGAACAACATTCGGGAAGTTACTCTCTAGTACCTAGGTAGTCGGGTAGTACAAATAAGGGAATGGTCTAGCCTCCTTAGTTGGTGCCCTGAGATATTGGGATGAGTACTATTGTTGGACCCCGCATGTATATTAGAGAGCTATAGCACATGGAAAACCCTTGTCTGTAGAACCGTTGAATACCTAACCCTTGGGGACGGAAACAAAAAATTTAAAACAGATAAGATCTATTGTCACGCAATTGTTGTTAGGTTTCCAAATCACTACAAATTTATTCCTGGTTAAGCATTTGGGCATTTCATCACTGCAGTATTCTTCAAATTGGAGTATAACTCCGAAGGTGTAAATAAAACAACAAAAAAAAACTAGAAATTTTTGCACCATTATTTGAGACCTATTCCATTGGATTTATATCTTTGCCCTTATCAAATTCATAGATATCATTTTTAAGCAAAATTTTTGACCTCACCCACCTTGTTTTGGTTCCCTCGTCATCATGCCCCATACCCGTAGCCAAGACTTGGAAGCTCGATTCAATACCTTTCAATCTAATTTCACAAAGACACAACAAGATGTGAAATGACACAGTGCCAATGTGGTCACCCTCAATAAAAAGATGCATTCCTCCATCATCGCCTCAATCAAGGAACTCAAACATGGCATGACTACCTAGCTTGACTCTGTCATTTCCCTGATTTGCACCAAGCTCCATATCCCCGCAGATAACCCTTTATCTGACCCACCTCCACATACCGAAGGTGAAACTTCGTCTAATTCCACAATTTTTAGCACCATCACTTTCAGTGTGATCTATGCCTTCCGTAGGTGGATGTGACTAAATTTGATGGCTTGGATCCCACTGGTTGGGTAACCCAAATGAAACATTATTTCTCTTTATACGGCATTATGAACGACTTATCCAAACTATGGTATGTTGTTCTCCATCTCGATCAAGAACGTTGGCAATGGTGGCAATGGAGAAAAACTTCCCGTCAAGGGTATATTGCTTGGACACACTTTGTGGCAAATATTTATGAACACTTTGACATTGAAACCAACCATTTAGGTCATTTGACAAAGTTGAAACAATCCAGAACAATGGAAGACTTTATAGCTGCTTTTGAGCGCCTGGCTTTTCGGCCAGAGGGCATGTCTGATGCCTTTTTCTGAGAATGTTTTATCAGTGTCCTCAAGGATGAGATTCATGCCCATGTCCTCATGTCTCGGCCTCAAAGTTGTGTGGAGGATACTAAAAGATCTAAATAATCACAACACATTGTATCTTCTAAAAACTGAAAACCCTCCTTTATTCCTCGCACCTAACCAATAAATCCCACTACCCCCTCTGCTCCACTAAAAATCCAAAAATTGACCAGGGTTGAAATGGCTGAATGCCAACTCAAAGGACTTTGTTATAATTATGATTAAAAATATTTTCCGAGCCACAAGTGTAAGGAACAAAATATTTTTATGGCCATCTCAAAGGATATTTCAGAAGAAGATGTTGAAACTCCCCTTGTGTCTGAGTCACCTGAAACCACTGACATAATCCCTCCCTTAGACCCTCCTAAAGTAGAACTAGTCATTTCCCTAAATTTTCTCACTGGCTTCTCTACTCCCCAAACCCTCAAGATAATCGGTTACATCAAGCATAGGAAGGTCATCATTCTTGTTGATAGTGGAAGCACCCATAATTTTATCCATCACCGCATTGCCCAAGAAAATCATTTCTATATCCATGTAGTCAATAATTTCCAAATCATGATTGCCAATGGCAGCTCCATGAAATGTGGAGAGCGTTGTGAAAATGTGCATCTCTAAATCGATGACTACCACCTGAAATATCATATGTTTTCTATCAACATGGATGGTTGTGACATTGTGTTGGGTGCAGACTGGATAAGGACCTTGGGTCCCATTCTCATGGATTTTAAGGAATTAACCATGCAATTCAACCAAGAGGGACAACAATATAAGTTCCAAGGCATCACCATTGGTTCACCTGAGATCATTACTTCCCATTGCATGGAAAATTTTCTCAAAAAATGTCATTCTAGCATTATTGCCCAACTCCATGCCATACAAGAAACTGAGACACCCGCGGTGCTGCAAGAACTGCAATCCATCCTATCTAAACATCAAGTGGTATTTTCCTCTACCTGGGGACTCCCTTCTTCCTTTGGTTTTCATGATCATTCCATTCCCCTTGTACCAGGAATCCTTCCTCCCAATATTCGTCCCTATCGTCACCCCTTTTCCCCAAAAGATGAAATTGAGAAAATGGTTCATGAACTTCTTAATGTAGGTGTTATCCTCCCTAGTACGAGCCCCTACTCTTCCCCTGTGATCATGGTCATGAATAAAGAATGTTCTTGACGAATGTGTATTGACTTCCGTGCCCTCAACAAACTCACCATTAAAGACAAATTTCCCATTATTGTCATTGATGACGTCTTGGATGAATTGAGTGGCACCTAGTTCTTTACTAAACTTGATCTTCATTCTGGCTGCCACCAGATACATATGAAAGAGGAAGACATTCCTAAGACTTCCTTTATAACTCATGAGGGCCACTATGAGTTTTTGGTCATGCCCTTTGGCTTATGTAATGCCCCCTCCACCTTCCAAAGCCTCATGAATCTTCTCTTCCGTACTTTTCTCCGTCATTTTGTCTTAGTTTTCTTTGATCATATCCTCATCTATAGAAAAACCTGGACATATCATCTTTCTCATGTGGATCGATTTCTCCATATACTCTCTCAGCACCAACTTTTCCTAAAACATTCTAAATGTGCTTTTGGCGCCTCAGAAGTCGATTACTTGGGTCATCTGGTTGGCAAGGACGGTGTTAAGGTGGATCCTAAAATGATTGAAGCTATGCAAGACTGGCCTCACCCAAAGACTCTCAAAAGTTTGTGTGGATTTATGGGCTTAATAGGTTATTATCGCAAGTTTGTTAAGAATTATGGAAATATTTTAGCACCTCTCACTACACTCCTAAAAAAGAACTCTTTCACATGGACTTGAGCAGCTTCTCAAGCTTTTCAAAGCTTGAAGTTTTCCATGTGCACAACTCTAGTCCTGGCCCTTCTTGATTTCACAAAGACCTTTGTCCTGGAATGTGATGCTTCAGGGAAAGGAATTGGCGTTGTCCTTTTGCAAGAGGGTTGGCCTTTGGCCTTTACCAACAAACAATTGTTTGAATGAAATCTAGGAAAATCAATTGATGAAAAGGAAATGTTGTCTATTCTAGATGTTGTTGATCTGTGGAGCCCTTATCTATTGGAGAAACGCTTCTAAATTAAGACAAACAATCAAAGCCTCGAGTATTTTATGGAACAATGCACTTCCTCCCCAGAGAAACAAAAATGGGTGACTAAGCTCTTTGGATATGATTATGAGATCATTTACAAGAAAGGAAAATACAATGTGGTTGTGGATGCACCTTCCTGAAAATATGAAGATGAAGGATCCCTTTTTCCTCTCTCCTTCATTGTACCAGATTGGCTCCAAGCCATTCACCACAAATTTCTACAAGATCCCAAAAGTTTGCATCTGATACAACAATTGCAGTCCAATTCTCCATTTTCCCCAGGGTACTCTTCGCTCCATGATGAGCTTCGGTACAAAGGCCATTTGTATTTAAGTAAACAATCAAAACTTCAATCCATGGTACTTTCTGAGCTTCATGCTACACCCACAGTTGGGCACTCCAGGTTTACCGAAACCTATGACAAGGTCAAACATTCTTTTTTCTGGGATGGTATGAAACAAGACGTTCGTAATTTTGTTGTTGAATGTGATGTGTGTCAATGCAACAAGGGTGAAATAGTAAAATCTGTTGGCACACTACAACTGCTTCTGATTCCACCTACTATTTGGAGGGACATCTCTATGGATTTTATTACAGGCTTACCCAAATCAGGAAATAAATCATTCATCATGGTGGTTGTTGATCACCTTTCCAAGTATGCTCATTTATGTTCTCTTCAACACCCATTTACAACATCCAATGTGGCTCAAATTTTCATGTATCAGGTCTTCAATCTTCATGACATGTTGCATTCTATTGTTTCTGATCACGAACCAACTTTCATAAGGAATTTTTGGCAAGAACTATTCAAGCTACAAAGGTTCCAATTGCATCTCAACACAACTTATCGTCCCCAAACTTATGGTCAAATTGAAGTTGTCAACAAGTGTTTGGAAACATATTTGAGGTGTTTTGCATCAGAAAAGAAAAATCAGTGGGCTCAATGGTTACCCCTAGTTTAATGGTGGTACAACACTTCATACCATACAACTACCTGCATGACTCCTTTTGAAGCAGTATATGGACAAAATCCACCTTCAACTCTATCATACTTACCAGGTGTCTCGAAGATTCATGTGGTTGACCAAACGCTTACAGTTCAAGAGGATATTCTTTGTACCCTCAAAGAGAATTTGGTCATGGAACAGAATCACATGAAGCAACAAGCAGATCAAGGTCTCTCTGTGTCAATTTGTAGAAGGGGATCAAGTGTTTCTTTGACTACAACCTTATAAGAAAAATTCCCTCAAGGCCGAGCATTGTCAGAATTTGGTGCCCAAATTTTATGGTCCTTATACCATTCTCAAGCATGTGGGATAGGTGGCCTATCAGTTAGATTTGCCTAGTCATTCTAAACTACATCATGTTTTTCATGTTTCATGCTTAAACAAGGTGATTGGAACTAAGTGCCAAATTCAAACCAACCTTCCCGAGTTGGATGAAGAATGATCTATTTGGATACAACCACAAGTATTTTTGGACCAGCGTGAGTGTCGCCTATGTCATCGAACCATCAAGGAAGTGTTAGTCTAGTGGAAAGATACAACTCCAACAGATGCCACTTGGGAACCAACTACCATTCTGCACCAATTTCCATATCTCAAGCCTAGAGGACAAAGTTGTTTTTAAGGGGGATGACATGTTAGGGACCTAACCCCCACGTAGGTAGAAAAATATATTCATATGTAATAAAGGTCAATATTAATAAGGCCTTGCAATAAAATAGAATAAGTCCAATGTAAGAAGACCTAATAGAAGCTTTCGATTCTAGAAGGATCTTCCTCTAGATGGTTCTTTTGATAGACATATTTAGTATAAATAGGAGTCTAGGGTATGAGAACCCTATCTTGGATATTATTGTAATAGTTCTCTACTCGACTAGAGGTTTCCCCCTCGAAGAGGTCCATGAACATTTCTCTCAGAATCAAAGTTCTCTTCTGGTGTTATTTTGATATCATTTCAATGTTATTGTGGTATTGTTCTTGTTATATTGTTGTTTATCTGCCATTTCTACCATTTTATTTCTATTTTAAATACTTTTTATATTTGGAATATTACAGATGTGGTTTTAAAGGTCTATTTTGAAAGTGGTGGCCATTCTGAGGGTAAAACATAGGAAGAGGTGGGAAACAAAGGTGGTTGAAAAGAGTGGGTCCACGAATTACCAAGAATAAAAAAATGATAGGTATCACTGTGATTAGGAAAAAAAGAGGAGTCCAATGGAATAGGTCCCAAGTAAGGGTGTTGGAAAGGGGTTAGGACCATAGGAAAAAAAAGGCAGAAAAATGATACGTATCACTTTGATCAGGATGAAAAGAGGACTCCAGTGGGATAGGTCTCAAATAAGGGTGCAAGGAGGCCCCATACTTTTTTTTTACTCGTGCAGAGTTATAATCCGATCTGAGTAATACTACAATGTTGGAATGCCCAAATTCTCAATAGGAAAAAATCTATGTCGAAATTCCCAAATTCTGAACCTGATAAATTGTAACATCCCTCACTTATGCCTAAGAAAAGTCAAAGCGCAAAGGTAAATTTTATTTTTTCATTAAGAAATTAACATCAACACATGATCTTGGAAGATCCTATTCATAACATTATAATTAAATCACTACCTATTACTAATCATGGAAATCACTAACGACACAATCAACATGTCAGCGAAGCTTAGCGTCACATAAACATGCATAGCATATTAGCACATCATAAAAGATTGAAGAAAATTACAACATTCAATCAAATAAAGAGTAAAAAAATGACTACCCGCCCAAACTACCCTACAAGATTAGGACCTTTAGGACACATAAGCAATGCTCAAGCCCAGGTTCCAATTGATTTTAATAATTTAAGGTCTCAGGGTTGGTGACTGTTCTGAGAAACAATAAGGTGTCTTCATCCCGCTAAATCAATCAAGTCCACACTAACTATGCTAAATCAAAAACATCATCGATAATCAATTTAATCAATCCTAAACCACATTTAAACATGGTGCACCAGTAATCATTCACATAACACCTCATACAATATATTAAATCCAAGGTGCAAAAACATTTATCAGTTATATTCGAGGCGTAAATCCCAACACAATATCAAACATCCGTCATAATAAATTTTCATGTCGTGCAAGAAGACTAATATCTAAAACCATCATTCAAGACATTAATTCCATTTGCGAGGGAAGTACAATATATAAACATCATACATTACATTTATAATACAGTGTGCGCAAAGATTATAAGTCTTCAACTAGTCATACATCACATTATTGAACCATGCACAAACATTCCATTTAATCGAATAAGAGAATACAATTAATAAACCAAGCATACTTAAATAATATTAAGGCCCAATAGTAACCAAATTCTAATTCAATCATGCATCATCAATATTCAACGAAAAAATAGTAATCTAGTAACTAATTCATCATACATTAACAATTTAATGGTGCAAGTATTAGTTGATAACTTAACATACATCCCATCCGGTGAAAATTTCCTTAAGAAAAACAATCATTTCTTCTACTGATAAAGGTGATCCTAGGATGCATAAGATATCTCTAAGGGATATTTGATATGATGGAATGGCCTCTCCCACTAACTTGCATCAATGTTAGGTATTATTGGACACTAGTATGCATCAATCTCATTTATGAAAGTTTTACTAAGTAATTCACCTATCTATTTTCTCAATTCCCTTTTATTGGGCATGTGTCATTTTGATAGAATGAGGAACAAGAAACTTAAAACAATTCTTGAAATATTGATTCACTTGTGAGTTGAGCGTTCTTGTAGGAATAAATTGAACATGCATAACTAATACCTGATAATCAAGAATATTCACAACATCAGATCATTTTCCTAGGTTAATCTTACTCATCGTTATATGCATCTTATTCAAGGGTGACGAATAATACCCTTACGCATGCTCAAAATTCAATGTATTATGGAAACATCAACCACTACCTTAGGAACCACATCCTTAAACTTACATGTTTAATACTTCAGTCAACAATAGTTCATTTGAACCACAGATTATCAATCTCTTTACTCAACGAGACAACATACATACTAAAATATAATTACCTCATCAATGATACACATACACAATGGAATATAAATAAAAAGGGTTGCATCATAGATATGCAAGGGATAATGCTACTCCGTTTATTAATACGCATTTGAATTAAAAACAAAAATCATCAAGGGTGTATAACTTCTTCTGGCAGAAAATGTTGAGTGCCAAGGTAGCTCTAGGGGTTAAATGCATAAGTGTAAGGGCCAAATAACGCCGAGGGTGAGGGCAGTGAAATCAAAATGTTGAGTTTAATAACAAAGCTTTGTGTAAAAACTGTAATCTTAGAAACCCTGAGTGTAAAAACCAAAAATTTGCAACCTGAACAATGGTGAGGACTATAATTCACCGAGTGTAAATGAGAGTAAATTTTGGTTATAAATAATTAATAAATTTACATCACGAACACTGGTGAAAACAATAATTCACTGAGTGTAAATGAGAGTAAATGTTGAGTATAAAAACTTTATAAAATATGCAGCATGAGTAGTGGTGAAGAGAGAAAATAGCCGATTGTAATTGAAATAAAAGTTGAGTGTTGAGGGGGAAAACAAAGATCATCCCAACCCATTCCCACAGACCTCATTGATTCAAACAATTCATTGAGGAAGAGCCTCACTAACAAGGAGCCATATCATGAAGTTTATCCTGGAATGGATCTCAAATTTTCACTGGGAAAGGGTGAAGAAGATTGTTGGGAATGATCACGAATTGACTGAGTAAGGGAAAATTGTAAAATTTTGCAGCATCGACAGTCATTCTCCAATGAGAGGGCATATAAGCCACCCCGAGGTTAGCTAGGGAGATTTGGAGAATCAACCAGTCTTGTGAGGTATTGAAAAAATCTAGGGGGAATGTACAAACTTTGTGAGTCAAACCAAAAGTGAGGACAAACGAGATGTTCTGTGAGTCTAATGAAAAATTTAGGGGGAATGCACAACCTCTGCGAGCATAGACAGTCTAGTGAAAAAGTCAGGGGGAACGTACAACCTTTTTGAAAATAGACAGACTAGTCCAAAAGTCAAGGGGAACGTACAACCTCTGTGAGCCCAGTCAAACCTTGTGGGCCATGAGCAAAAGTCAAGGAATCTAGCAAAAATTAGGTTGAATATAAAAATCCTATGTGCTAGAAACAAACGATATTCCTAATATTGCAAATGATATAAATGTATTGATCGAGTGCATTCACACATGTAAAATTATCCACCATGAAGAGAATTTTGAATTCCCTTGTAAAAAGTCGAGTTGTAACTGAAGTCGTTAAGTCTAGTTCTATTTTCGAACTAAAGTGTAATGTTGAGTTGTAACTGAAGTCTCAAGTCTAGTTCTATTTTCGAACTAAATGATACTAGTCTCAATTCTAGTTCTATTTTCAAACTAAAGTGTAATGTTGAGTTGTAACTGAAGTCTCAAGTCTAGTTCTATTTTCGAACTAAAGTATACTAGTCTCAAGTCGAGTTCTAAGTTTGAACTAAAGTATGAATCTAAGTTATGATTAAAGCATGCAAATAGGTTACTATTTTGAGTCTCTCCTCTTCTCCTCTTCATCTTATATAAGTAGAGGTCGACCCCTCTCTTCAGCACAATTTTGATATGTAGGTTAAGGGGGAAGCAATAGAGGCAGACATATCAGTGATAAAGAGGAAGCATACCAAAGCAACATATCAGTGTTGTATATCAGCAATAGAGGTAGCATATCAGAGGTGTATTTCAGAAAGGTCTTTTAGGTCTTTGTCAGGTCAGATTCATCTTGACAAGCTATTTAAGAGAAGAATATTCAAGGTCGATATTTGTAAGTGATATTACATTATTAATGCAATAAAGGAATATCGTTTGCTGGGGTTTTCTCTCTGTATAGGGTTTCCCTAGGGTATATGTGTTGTTTATGTGAATGCTTACTTATCTACATAGTTATTTCTATTTGGTTATGATTTGGTATTCTTGAAGTGTATTAAGATGGAATCAAAGTGTTGAAGAAAATAAAAAAAATTAATCTGCATAAGAGATCAAGCTCATAATTTAACATGGTATCAGAGCTTAGAGTGTGTTAAACGTGTTGAAGTGTAGCAACAGGTACACACAGATCCAAGCTAGCTTTATTAAGTTTCCAGTATGAGGTCCATGGCATCATCCATTTCAGTCAGGGCCAAGGATAGGCTCGAAGGAGATGTCAACTTCAATGTGTGGAAGCTCCGGATAACAAATATCTTGCAGGAGAATGATCTTGAGTAGTATCTGACCACAATGGTGGAGGAGCCCAGGAATAATGTAGGAAGAGATACCTTCAAGAAGAGTCAATAAAAGGCCAAGTGAATCATCTTTGATTCAATCAAAGACAGTATAATGCATGCAATGACTTCGTTGATGACTTCCAAGGACTGTATGGATACCTTGGTGAATCTATATGAGAAGCAGGCTCCAATTCAGAAGAGGACACTTAAGCACAAGCTTAAGTATTTGAATATAGATAAAGGTGAATCAATGTCATCTTTTTGTTATAGGATAGCCCAAATCAGAGATCATCTTTTGTTCACGGGGGTGACAATGGACGATGATGATTTAGTGTAGGCCATTTTTTATGGTCTTCCTTCTTCAAGGGAGACCTTCTTATCCAGTGTAAGTGGGATAGATATTCAGCCCATGTTTGGGAGGTTATGGAATGATTGCCTCCAGGAGGAGAGTCACACAGCTACCAGAAGCAATCCAACAAAATAAGAGCACTCGACTTTAGCATCAAGATTCAAGGGAAAGAAGAAAGGAACTTTCCAGAAAGGCTCTCAGAGAAATCCAAACACCAAAGGTACATTAAAAGGAAAGAATATTGATACATCTAAGATTAAATTCTTTAGTTTTAATAAGTTGGGTAATTTTGCTAAAGATTGTTGGTTTAGAAATAAATATCCAAGGAAAGGGAAACATCATGCCTCAACTGTTGAGGATGATGAATCCAAAAGAAATCAGAAAATTCCTTCTAATGATAACGAAAATAGAAACGAATATTACTTGGTTTCATCCTTATCTAGTTCAGTTTTCACGGGGTTGAAAACTTGGTTAGAACAATGGTACATCAAAGCATATGATAGAGTACAAGGAGATCCTCTCAGATTTCAAGACAAAATCATTTGCAGAGCAGGTTGAGCTTGGGGATGGAAAATGTTACAAGATAGAGGGAGTAGGCTCTATCTCCTTTAGATTGGAATATGGGGCTAGAATTCATGTTGATGAAGTATTATATGTTCCAGGGATCAAGAAGAATCTACTATCAGTTGCAACACTTGAGGACAAGGGATACTGGGTGATATTCAAGGACATGAAGGCACTACTATGGGATAAAGGTAGCCACTTGAGTACAACAAAACCCATTGGAATTGGCAGTGGAGGATTGTACGTCGTGTAAGGACAGTCGGTTCAGGCATTGGCTCATGATGCGATTAGATCCAACGAGTTGTGGCATAGAAGACTTGGACATCTTCATTAAAAATATCTTCCATATTTACAAAACATGGTATGTGGCATGCCCTCTATTTCTCCTATTAAAAATGAAATTTGTAAGGGATGCATGCTAGGTAAAAATATAAAAAAACCATTTCCTAGTAGTGACAATAGAGCTCAGGGGATCTTAGATCTATTTCATTCTGATGTATGTGGTCCCATGTCATCTCCTTCACTCAGTGTTTGTTTGTATTATGTCATTTTTATTGATCATTACTCAAGAAAATGTTGGATATATTTTCTTAAAGCTAAAATTGTCACATTTGATAAATTCAAAGAGTATAAATCCCTTGTTGAAAATAAGGTAGGGAAACACATCAAAATCCTTAGAAAATACAATGGAGGAGAGTTTGAATATCTTCAGTTTCATGATTTCTGCAAGTTAGCATGAATCAAGAGACAGTTAACTATGCCATATAACCCTTAAAAAATGGAGTTGTTGAGAGGAGAAACATGACAGTTTGCGAGGTAGCGAAACAAATGATGTTTGACCCGGATTTGCCAAATTATTTATGGGTAGAAGCTACCTCCACTGTCATGTATATTCATAACATATTTCCACATTCTATCTTGGAGGAAAAGACTCTTGAAGAGGTATTCTCAAGGATCAAACCTGAAGTAGGGCATCTAAGGATATTTGGGTGTCTTCTATATATTCATGTTCCTAAAGAAAAGAGGAAAAAGATGGAACCCTCAGGAAAGAAAGAGGTTTTTTTGGGGTACAATGATAACTCCAAGGCTTACAGGGTTTATGTACCATGCCAGAGAAAAATAGAGGTAAGAAGGGATGTGACTTTCCATGAAGAAGACGCATTTAAGAAATCCAAAGAGCTTCAGTAGGAATCCGAAGCAGTTCAACCAGCTTCACCCTCTTTTGAAAATGAAGAGTGAGATGATCAGAGGGAGGACCCTCATGAAGGGTCAAGTAATGAGCCNAGGTTAAGGGGGAAGCAATAGAGGCAGACATATCAGTGATAAAGAGGAAGCATACCAAAGCAACATATCAGTGTTGTATATCAGCAATAGAGGTAGCATATCAGAGGTGTATTTCAGAAAGGTCTTTTAGGTCTTTGTCAGGTCAGATTCATCTTGACAAGCTATTTAAGAGAAGAATATTCAAGGTCGATATTTGTAAGTGATATTACATTATTAATGCAATAAAGGAATATCGTTTGCTGGGGTTTTCTCTCTGTATAGGGTTTCCCTAGGGTATATGTGTTGTTTATGTGAATGCTTACTTATCTACATAGTTATTTCTATTTGGTTATGATTTGGTATTCTTGAAGTGTATTAAGATGGAATCAAAGTGTTGAAGAAAATAAAAAAAATTAATCTGCATAAGAGATCAAGCTCATAATTTAACATGGTATCAGAGCTTAGAGTGTGTTAAACGTGTTGAAGTGTAGCAACAGGTACACACAGATCCAAGCTAGCTTTATTAAGTTTCCAGTATGAGGTCCATGGCATCATCCATTTCAGTCAGGGCCAAGGATAGGCTCGAAGGAGATGTCAACTTCAATGTGTGGAAGCTCCGGATAACAAATATCTTGCAGGAGAATGATCTTGAGTAGTATCTGACCACAATGGTGGAGGAGCCCAGGAATAATGTAGGAAGAGATACCTTCAAGAAGAGTCAATAAAAGGCCAAGTGAATCATCTTTGATTCAATCAAAGACAGTATAATGCATGCAATGACTTCGTTGATGACTTCCAAGGACTGTATGGATACCTTGGTGAATCTATATGAGAAGCAGGCTCCAATTCAGAAGAGGACACTTAAGCACAAGCTTAAGTATTTGAATATAGATAAAGGTGAATCAATGTCATCTTTTTGTTATAGGATAGCCCAAATCAGAGATCATCTTTTGTTCACGGGGGTGACAATGGACGATGATGATTTAGTGTAGGCCATTTTTTATGGTCTTCCTTCTTCAAGGGAGACCTTCTTATCCAGTGTAAGTGGGATAGATATTCAGCCCATGTTTGGGAGGTTATGGAATGATTGCCTCCAGGAGGAGAGTCACACAGCTACCAGAAGCAATCCAACAAAATAAGAGCACTCGACTTTAGCATCAAGATTCAAGGGAAAGAAGAAAGGAACTTTCCAGAAAGGCTCTCAGAGAAATCCAAACACCAAAGGTACATTAAAAGGAAAGAATATTGATACATCTAAGATTAAATTCTTTAGTTTTAATAAGTTGGGTAATTTTGCTAAAGATTGTTGGTTTAGAAATAAATATCCAAGGAAAGGGAAACATCATGCCTCAACTGTTGAGGATGATGAATCCAAAAGAAATCAGAAAATTCCTTCTAATCAGAATGAAAATAGAAACGAATATTACTTGGTTTCATCCTTATCCAGTTCAGTTTTCACGGGGTTGAAAACTTGGTTAGTAGACAATGGTACATCAAAGCATATGATAGAGTACAAGGAGATCCTCTCAGATTTCAAGACAAAATCATTTGCAGAGCAGGTTGAGATTGGGGATGGAAAATGTTACAAGATAGAGGGAGTAGGCTCTATCTCCTTTAGATTGGAATATGGGGCTAGACTTCATGTTGATGAAGTATTATATGTTCCAGGGATCAAGAAGAATCTACTATCAGTTGCAACACTTGATGACAAGGGATACTGGGTGATATTCAAGGACATGAAGGCACTACTATGGGATAAAGGTAGCCACTTGAGTACAACAAAGCCCATTGGAACTCGCAGTGGAGGATTGTACGTCGTGTAAGGACAGTCGGTTCAGGCATTGGCTCATGATGCGATTAGATCCAACGAGTTGTGGCATAAAAGACTTGGACATCTTCATTAAAAATATCTTCCATATTTACAAAACATGGTATGTGGCATGCCCTCTATTTCTCCTATTAAAAATGAAATTTGTAAGGGATGCATGCTAGGTAAAAATATAAAAAAACCATTTCCTAGTAGTGACAATAGAGCTCAGGGGATCTTAGATCTATTTCATTCTGATGTATGTGGTCCCATGTCATCTCCTTCACTCAGTGTTTGTTTGTATTATGTCATTTTTATTGATCATTACTCAAGAAAATGTTGGATATATTTTCTTAAAGCTAAAATTGTCACATTTGATAAATTCAAAGAGTATAAATCCCTTGTTGAAAATAAGGTAGGGAAACACATCAAAATCCTTAGAAAATACAATGGAGGAGAGTTTGAATATCTTCAGTTTCATGATTTCTGCAAGTTAGCATGAATCAAGAGACAGTTAACTATGCCATATAACCCTTAAAAAATGGAGTTGTTGAGAGGAGAAACATGACAGTTTGCGAGGTAGCGAAACAAATGATGTTTGACCCGGATTTGCCAAATTATTTATGGGTAGAAGCTACCTCCACTGTCATGTATATTCATAACATATTTCCACATTCTATCTTGGAGGAAAAGACTCTTGAAGAGGTATTCTCAAGGATCAAACCTGAAGTAGGGCATCTAAGGATATTTGGGTGTCTTCTATATATTCATGTTCCTAAAGAAAAGAGGAAAAAGATGGAACCCTCAGGAAAGAAAGAGGTTTTTTTGGGGTACAATGATAACTCCAAGGCTTACAGGGTTTATGTACCATGCCAGAGAAAAATAGAGGTAAGAAGGGATGTGACTTTCCATGAAGAAGACGCATTTAAGAAATCCAAAGAGCTTCAGTAGGAATCCGAAGCAGTTCAACCAGCTTCACCCTCTTTTGAAAATGAAGAGTGAGATGATCAGAGGGAGGACCCTCATGAAGGGTCAAGTAATGAGCCCCTAGAACCTGCTGAAGTGTTATAAATAACTCTTGAAGAACCTCCAACCAAAAGGAAGCCATTGTGGCTTAAAGAAATAGTGCAGGAAGCAGAAAGGATAACTGCTCCCAAAGGAACTTTCAGGGAAAGGAAGAGGCCTTATAGGTTTGGAGGCTATGTTGCACTGATGAGAAGCATTAGTGATGACGAACCTTCTTCATTTGAAGAAGAAGATAAATTACAAGTATGGAAGGATGCCATGCTTGAGGAATACATGTCTATTATAAATAAAAATGTTTGGGACATTGTGCCGAGGCCAAAAGATAAATCAATGGCTTCTTCCAAATGAATCTATAAGATCAAACATGTAGCTGATGGAAGTGTGGAAAAGTTCAAAGAAATATTTGTAGCCATAGGCTTCACTCATAAAGAATGAATCGACTATGAAGAGAAATTTTCTCCTGTAGCCAGGTATACCTCCATTCGAACTTTTATTGCTTTAGCTCCCGTTCTTGGTTGGAAGCTACATAAAATGGATGTAAAAAAACATTCTTGAATGGAAAGATTGAACATGAGGTCTTTGTGGAACAACCAGATGGTTTTGTACTGCATAACAAAGGCACTCATGTATGAAATCTAAGGAAGGCCTCGTATGGTCTTAAGAAGGATCCCAGAGTTTGGTATAACAAGATTGATGGCTTTCTTAAAAGCCTGGGATTTAAGAAAAGAGATGTTGATGCAAATATGTACTTCAAGGTAAGAGGTAACCAACCTATTATACTAATATTGTATGTTGATGATGTCTTTATAATAGGAGATGAAGGGATAATATTCTGGTGTAAGAGGGAGAAAACCTCATAATTCGAGATGAAAAACTTAGGTTTGATGCCTTACTTCCTAGGATTGGAAATATGGCAAAGACAAGGCGAGATATTTCTAGCACAAGGAAAATACATAGTGGATATATTAAATAGGTTTGGTATGATGGATTGCAAATCCATGTGTACTCCGATCATTACCAACCTAAGGAAAATGCATGATTCTGATACAGGTTCAGATTTGGTGGATCCCACCATGTATATGCAGCTGATTGGATCATTGATGTACATGATCCATACTAGGCCAGATATATGCTATGAAGTGATTGCAATGAGTCAATTCATGACTGAACCGAGATAGATACACTGGGTGGCAAAAAATCACATCTTGAGATATCTCAGAGGGACCATTACCTATGGTCTGAGATATACTTCTAGTGGTGGTTTATTTTTGCATGGGTATGCAGATGCTAACTGGGAAGGAAGGCCAGTGGATCATAAGAGTACTTTCAGATACTGCTTTAGTTTATGATCTTCTATGATCTCTTGGTCAAGCCAGAAGTAGGGATCCATTTCACAGAGTACACCAGAGGTTGAGTACATTGCAACAAGTGATGCTAGCAAGGAAGAAGTATGGCACAAAAAATTGGTTTTTGGGTTGTTTGGAGACAAGATTGAGATGACGGTGGTTCACTGTGATAATCAAAGTTGCATAAAATTCACAGAGAACCCGGTATTTCATGACAAATCAAAACATATTGACATGAGGTACCATTATATCCAAGACTTGGTCCAGAGAAAAACTGTAAAGTTACAGTACATAGCCACAAGCGAGCAGGTAGTTGATATCCTAACTAAGCTCTTGACCTCGAGATAGTTTGTGTAGTTGAGAGTCAAGCTTGGTGTGGCTGAGAATGACTCCCTCGTTGATAGGGAGTGTTAAATTTGGCAGCATCGACATTCATTCTTCAATGAGAGGCCATATGGGCCACCATGAGGCTAGCTAGGGAGATTTGGAGAATCAACAAGTCTTGTGAGGTATTAAAAAAAGCCAGGGGGAATGTACAACCTCTGTGAATAAAATCAAAATTTAGGACAAACGAGATGCTATGTGAGTCTAATGAAAAAGTTAGGGGGAACATAAAACCTCTATGAGCCTAGTCAAACCTTGTGAGCCATGAGAAAAAGTCATGGCATCTAGAAAACGTTAGGTTGAATATAAAATTCCAATGAGCTAGAAACAAACGATATTCCTAATATTGGAAATGATATAAATGTATTGATCTAGTGCGTTGGCACGTGTAAAATTATCCACCATGAAGATAATTTTGAATTTCCATGTAAAGAGTCGAGTTGTAACTGAAGTCTTTAAGTCTAGTTCTATTTTCGAACTAAAGTGTAATGTTGAGTTGTAACTGAAGTCTCAATTCTAGTTATATTTTCAAGCTAAAGTGTAATGTTGAGTTGTAACTAAAGTCTAAGTTTTAATTCTATTTTCGATCTAAAGCATACCAGTCTCAAGTCTAGTTCTATTTTCTAACTAAAGTGTAATGTTGAGTTGTAACTCAAGTCTCAATTCTAGTTCTATTTTCGAACTAAAGTATACCAGTCTCAAGTCTAGTTATAAGTTTGAACTAAAGTATGAAGCTCTGTTATGATTAAAGAATGCAAACAAGTTACTATTTAGATTCTCTCTTCTTCTCCTCTTCAACCTATATAAGCAGAGTTCGAGCCCTCTCTTCAACACAGTTTTGATATGTAGGTTAAGGACGAAGCAATAGAGGCAGACATATCAGTGATAAAGAGGAAGCATACCAAAGAAGCATATCAGTGTTGTATATCAACAATAGAGGCAACATATCAGAGTTGTATTTCAACAAGGTCTTTTAGGTATTTGTCAGGTCAGAGTCATCTTGGCAAGCTCTTTAAGAGAAGAACACTCATGGTGGATATTTGTAAGTGATATTGCGTTATTAATGAAATAAAGGAATATCGTTTGTTGGGGCTTTTCTCCCTATACAGGGTTTCCCTAGGGTATATGTGTTGTTGATGTGCATGCTTACTTATCTACATAATTATTTCTATTCATTTATGATTTAGTAATGTTGAAGTGTATTAAGCTAGAATCAAAGTGTTGAAGAATATAAAATAATGAATCCGCATAAGAAATCAATATCATAATTTAACAAAAATCTCAAAGCATCTGGACTCTTCCAAATGCCTACGTTGAAAGCAAGAGCACTAGGCATGTCTATCCAAAGTGAAAAATGCAGAGAAACACAGAACTTCAGGATACGATTTAGAGATATGTTTGGCTAAAAGGATGGGAAAATTTCTTAAGCGATCGCCACTAGAAGAAGGCATTAAGGAAGATGGGAGAAATCTGAAGCAGTTAACTCCAATTGAGACATGGGTTCTAATAAAAAACATAGAGACAAGGAAGTCTTGATTCCCAATATTTAAACCAATCGTAAGCGAGGGTAAGCTTGAACAAAACAAAGATGGAAAATGNAATCCAAAGAGCTTCAGTAGGAATCCGAAGCAGTTCAACCAGCTTCACCCTCTTTTGAAAATGAAGAGTGAGATGATCAGAGGGAGGACCCTCATGAAGGGTCAAGTAATGAGCCCCTAGAACCTGCTGAAGTGTTATAAATAACTCTTGAAGAACCTCCAACCAAAAGGAAGCCATTGTGGCTTAAAGAAATAGTGCAGGAAGCAGAAAGGATAACTGCTCCCAAAGGAACTTTCAGGGAAAGGAAGAGGCCTTATAGGTTTGGAGGCTATGTTGCACTGATGAGAAGCATTAGTGATGACGAACCTTCTTCATTTGAAGAAGAAGATAAATTACAAGTATGGAAGGATGCCATGCTTGAGGAATACATGTCTATTATAAATAAAAATGTTTGGGACATTGTGCCGAGGCCAAAAGATAAATCAATGGCTTCTTCCAAATGAATCTATAAGATCAAACATGTAGCTGATGGAAGTGTGGAAAAGTTCAAAGAAATATTTGTAGCCATAGGCTTCACTCATAAAGAATGAATCGACTATGAAGAGAAATTTTCTCCTGTAGCCAGGTATACCTCCATTCGAACTTTTATTGCTTTAGCTCCCGTTCTTGGTTGGAAGCTACATAAAATGGATGTAAAAAAACATTCTTGAATGGAAAGATTGAACATGAGGTCTTTGTGGAACAACCAGATGGTTTTGTACTGCATAACAAAGGCACTCATGTATGAAATCTAAGGAAGGCCTCGTATGGTCTTAAGAAGGATCCCAGAGTTTGGTATAACAAGATTGATGGCTTTCTTAAAAGCCTGGGATTTAAGAAAAGAGATGTTGATGCAAATATGTACTTCAAGGTAAGAGGTAACCAACCTATTATACTAATATTGTATGTTGATGATGTCTTTATAATAGGAGATGAAGGGATAATATTCTGGTGTAAGAGGGAGAAAACCTCATAATTCGAGATGAAAAACTTAGGTTTGATGCCTTACTTCCTAGGATTGGAAATATGGCAAAGACAAGGCGAGATATTTCTAGCACAAGGAAAATACATAGTGGATATATTAAATAGGTTTGGTATGATGGATTGCAAATCCATGTGTACTCCGATCATTACCAACCTAAGGAAAATGCATGATTCTGATACAGGTTCAGATTTGGTGGATCCCACCATGTATATGCAGCTGATTGGATCATTGATGTACATGATCCATACTAGGCCAGATATATGCTATGAAGTGATTGCAATGAGTCAATTCATGACTGAACCGAGATAGATACACTGGGTGGCAAAAAATCACATCTTGAGATATCTCAGAGGGACCATTACCTATGGTCTGAGATATACTTCTAGTGGTGGTTTATTTTTGCATGGGTATGCAGATGCTAACTGGGAAGGAAGGCCAGTGGATCATAAGAGTACTTTCAGATACTGCTTTAGTTTATGATCTTCTATGATCTCTTGGTCAAGCCAGAAGTAGGGATCCATTTCACAGAGTACACCAGAGGTTGAGTACATTGCAACAAGTGATGCTAGCAAGGAAGAAGTATGGCACAAAAAATTGGTTTTTGGGTTGTTTGGAGACAAGATTGAGATGACGGTGGTTCACTGTGATAATCAAAGTTGCATAAAATTCACAGAGAACCCGGTATTTCATGACAAATCAAAACATATTGACATGAGGTACCATTATATCCAAGACTTGGTCCAGAGAAAAACTGTAAAGTTACAGTACATAGCCACAAGCGAGCAGGTAGTTGATATCCTAACTAAGCTCTTGACCTCGAGATAGTTTGTGTAGTTGAGAGTCAAGCTTGGTGTGGCTGAGAATGACTCCCTCGTTGATAGGGAGTGTTAAATTTGGCAGCATCGACATTCATTCTTCAATGAGAGGCCATATGGGCCACCATGAGGCTAGCTAGGGAGATTTGGAGAATCAACAAGTCTTGTGAGGTATTAAAAAAAGCCAGGGGGAATGTACAACCTCTGTGAATAAAATCAAAATTTAGGACAAACGAGATGCTATGTGAGTCTAATGAAAAAGTTAGGGGGAACATAAAACCTCTATGAGCCTAGTCAAACCTTGTGAGCCATGAGAAAAAGTCATGGCATCTAGAAAACGTTAGGTTGAATATAAAATTCCAATGAGCTAGAAACAAACGATATTCCTAATATTGGAAATGATATAAATGTATTGATCTAGTGCGTTGGCACGTGTAAAATTATCCACCATGAAGATAATTTTCAATTTCCATGTAAAGAGTCGAGTTGTAACTGAAGTCTTTAAGTCTAGTTCTATTTTCGAACTAAAGTGTAATGTTGAGTTGTAACTGAAGTCTCAATTCTAGTTATACAAGCTAAAGTGTAATGTTGAGTTGTAACTAAAGTCTAAGGTTTAATTCTATTTTCGATCTAAAGCATACTAGTCTCAAGTCTAGTTCTATTTTCGAACTAAAGTGTAATGTTGAGTTGTAACTCAAGTCTCAATTCTAGTTCTATTTTCGAACTAAACTATACCAGTCTCAAGTCTATTTATAAGTTTGAACTAAAGTATGAAGCTCTGTTATGATTAAAGAATGCAAACAAGTTACTATTTCGATTCTCTCCTCTTCTCCTCTTCAGCCTATATAAGCAGAGATCGACCCCTCTCTTCAACACAGTTTTGATATGTAGGTTAAGGACGAAGCAATAGAGGAAGACATATCAGTGATAAAGAGGAAGCATACCAAAGAAGCATATCAGTGTTGTATATCAACAATAGAGGCAGCATATCAGAGTTGTATTTCAACAAGGTCTTTTAGGTATTTGTCAGGTCAGAGTCATATTGGAAAGCTCTTTAAGAGAAGAACACTCATGGTGGATATTTGTAAGTGATATTGCATTATTAATGCAATAAAGGAATATCGTTTGTTGGGGTTTTTCTCCCTATACAGGGTTTTCCTAGGGTATATGTGTTGTTGATGTGCATGCTTACTTATCTACATAATTATTTCTATTCATTTATGATTTAGTAATGTTGAAGTGTATTAAGCTAGAATCAAAGTGTTGAAGAAAATAAAATAATGAATCCACATAAGAAATCAATATCATAATTTAACAAAAATCTCAAAGCATCCGGACTCTTCCAAATGCCTACGTTGAAAGCAAGAGAACTAGGCATGTCTATCCAAAGTGAAAAATGCAGAGAAACACAGAACTTCAGGATAAGATTTAGAGATATGTTTGGCTAAAAGGATGGGAAAATTTCTTAAGCGATCGCCACTAGAAGATGGCATTAAGGAAGATGGGAGAAATCTGAAGCAGTTAACTCCAATTGAGACATGGGTTCTAATAAAAAACATAGAGACAAGGAAGTCTTGATTCCCAATATTTAAACCAATCGTAGGCGAGGGTAAGCTTGAACAAAACAAAGATGGAAAATGAGATTCACAGATGTTAAAGTTGAGGTTAGAAGTGATATCATTGGGGGAATTAACCAAAGGGGATAAAACAATGAACTGAGCCTACTATTTTACAGTTTAGAGTGTATAATGCTAAGTAAAAAGAAAATAGAATGCTGGGGTAAATCATTTTGAGAGCAGAGACAAATTTACTAGGTGAAGCAGCCATAAAAACGTAGATGTAACCAATGTTTCAGAGCTTGGGCTTTGCCAGGGAGGAAATGAATTACACTACTAATGAAAAACCCATTAAAAATTGAGTGTGAGGGTTTTTCTAGGGAGAAAAACAACACAGAAAAAGGATTAACTTACTTGCACAAATTGAAGGAACAATGCATACCCAAGCATTCAAAAATTCAGGGTTTGGGTTTTTTCATGGAGGAAATGAAAGATTTAAATCAATGATTGCATTCTTTACTCTTAGAGAAAGGGTTGTGGAAGGAAGACAATGATTGAAAATTATAATAATCAAATAATGGTAATACTTCTAAATTTATTCCAAACTACATAACATAGAGCAAACTTTCCCAACTAATTTCATAAATCCATTATACAATTTTTAACTCAATACAATTACAATATCAAACGTGAGTATCGTAACTGGAAAACAGGTTGGTTGGTGTTCTTTGAAATTTGATGTTGCTCCTTTCTTCCACTTGCTAATCATCAAGACCTTACTGACACCTCCTAGACAACACTATGGGTAGTCTTCTTCCCCCTTAGCCCCCCGAGCTGCAAGGGGACACACACAACACAACCATAAACTCTAGCTCCCAACTCGCGTCACAAGGTTGAGCTACCACCCTCTTTTTCGAGCTGGGTTTCCGAACTCTCACAAGAAAAAACAGTCAAATAAATTTTGACAACATAACTTTACCATACCAGTCCTAGTCCATTCCTCTTCTCAACCATTACTTTTATAGATTTTTTCTTAGTGACCACCTGTCGTTTGCACGTTTAATTCATTTATTAAAAAATAATTAGGAATGCTCTCCCACGTACACTTGTCACCTGRTCCCTTAGTTGCACCAAAAATTCACTTATTTAATTTAACTAAATGTCAATTTACCACACCCATCYTAAAATCTCTCCTAAAAACACTCCTTKCTATCCATGTATCCCCTCTATTTCCTTTTTAATGACTAGCACCTTTCTAAAACTTAGTTGTCTTTCATTTAGGAAAGTTMTTTAGTTATACTATACTAWATTCATTTCTATGTTTGCCCATTCCTTTTTACATTCATTTCCTTTCTTGTCTTAGTTCCAATGTCTTGGACATAATTAGTAATTAAATATTTAGATAAAATATTTCTCTTTTAATTCTTAACTTTATTTTTCTTCATCCCACTTTTATTAATGTTTTTTTTTAGTTTTTGGTCTTCTTACCCTATTTAGACCTAGGATTAATTTTTAACTAGGATTTGAATTTTTAAGGGGATTTTATAATTAATAAAATTTACTCATTTAATATTTATTTTAAAGCCGACCATATCAAAACAATTATGGTTTTCTAGGCACCTAGGTTCATCGAATCACCTTTATTAAAATTGGGACATGCCCTTCAAGTTGCACTATGTGCTCCAAGGGTGCCACTCGCCTTTATTCATGTTTTATTTATGTGACATGCCTTTCAAGATGCACTACGTGCTCCAAGGGTGCCACTTGCCTTTGACTAATTTTGGTAGTTTTCCTTGGAGTCAATACTCCATCAGGCGACCTGATGAGAGACTAAGGGCTTCTAAGGAATAAGGACCCTACCTTATTTCACTCCCCTTAGAATATTTGTGAGAGATTGGCTCATTCTTCCCTCATGGAATTGTGGATATCGTGAACTAGGTAATCATTAACCTACAATTCAAGCCATGATGAGAGTTATTGTAGGTTGTGGCACGGATACTGCCACACCTTTCCCTCAATATCTGGTTGTTGTGCATGCCCCGTTTACTCCTTATGTGAGTCTTATTAGCAAGCAATCATCATCCTGCATCCATGAAAGAAAAATTGTCAATGATCCATAACAACATCATAATATACCCGGTCATATGTCACATATGCATAAATAGAAATACCCAAACCATATACAGTCCACTCCCTGACTTGATCTAGAGTCAAAGGAGGTCCATTGATGCCATCACCATCTTCAGTCTGTCATGTGTCCTGAACACTCAGGAAAAACTCGTCAATAGCACATGTCTATAAATAGATATCAAATAACATAACATCATAATCCATAAGCATCATCATCAGAATCCATAAGCGAACAAACAAAAAGATACAAAACAGGATCACTTGCACACAAGTGTCCTCAAAGAACAAGTCAATCATGTGTGTGCAAGAGTAGGATGTTACATACTCCCCCCCTTGGTTTAAACTTTTTCCATAATTTTCATAGTATATGTTCACTAAATAAAGTATATGACAAGATATAAATGTCTAAATATAAAACAAAAATGGAAAATGTTGGTGCATATCATATGGATCCTCCTAGGTAGCTGAGTGTGGACTATAGTTTTCCCACTGGACCTTGACGTGATTGACTGTTAGATGTCGTAGATGTCAAATGTGATGGTATAGAATGTCGGTTGGCTTTTCTGTAAGTGCACCCTCATATGACACATGCAAGGAACTCATGTCAATCACATGTGTAGGATCACTAACATAATGTCTCAAAAAAAAAGAATGAAAAACATCCTGCATACACCTCAAAGAATTGTGCAAGGCTAGTATATAGGCCATGCGCCCTTTATTTTTCACAACTTCGAAAGGTCCCACAAACCTAGGAGAGAGTTTTGGAACCCTTTTAAAACCTAATCAAACTCTTCTACAGTTTCACCAGCAAGAAGACTCGATCACCAAATTCATAACTATGGTCAACGTGATTGGCATCGACATAAATATTCTACCGATAATGTGCTTCTTTTATTCTTTGTCTTATCATTTCCATTTTTTCTTCAATTACTTGGATCACTTCTAGTCCTACCAAGACCCTATCCTCAAGGTGATCCCAACTCAAAGGCGTCTGACACAGTCGCCTGTAAAGAAACTCAAATGGCACCATCTTAATGGTGATTTGATAGCTATTGTTGTATGCAAACTCAACCAGTGGAAAGAACTCCTCCCAATGCTTTTGTTGGTCCATCATGTACATACGCAACATATCTTCAAATATTTGGTTCATTTTTTTTGTCTTCCCGCTAGTCTTCGGGTGATACGTGGTACTAAAGTTAACTTGGGTTCCCAAGGCATATTGGAAACTAGTCCAAAAACACCTTGTAAACATTGATCCTCGATTAGATATGATCCTCTTATGCACAACATGCAATCTCACAATATCACTATTAAAAACTCTAGCTATGTCTAGCACTTGATATGTCATACGTATAGGAATAAAGTGTGTAGTCTTTGTTAGAGTATCAACTACCATGAAAATCGAGTCATGCCTCCTTGTCGTCAGTGGAAATCCCACTATCAATTCCATTGAAATGAACTCCCATTTTTATTCTAGAATAGCGTGTGCTTGTAGTAATCCTTTCGGATGTCAATGTTCATGCTTCACCTGCTGACATTTTAGATATCTCGCCACATAGTTGACTATGTCTGCCTTCATTCCTTTCCAGAAGAATAAGGATTTAAGGTATACGTTCATCTTCGTGACTCTTGGATGAGCCATGTACACTTCCCTATGAGATTTGTTGAAGATCAAAATTATCAACTCATCGTTAGGTGGGACGTAAATCTGGTTATTATATCTCATTAATCTGTTGTTTTCCATAGTAAATCCCACAATTTTTGGTACCAAAATGGTGTCTTTTCCGATACTTTTCTTAACCTCTTTATACTAGTCATTGTCACAATGTATAATTAGAATATTTTCACAAAGATTCATATGGAGAGGTATCACTGAGAATATGCATGGTCTCTAAATCAACGCATCTATCACTCTGTTCATTTTTCCTTTTATGTAGTTAATCTCAAAATTGTACTCGCTAAGTAGTTTCGACCGATGCCTTTGTCACACGTTCAAGTCACTTTGCATAAAAATGTCATGCAAACCACAATGGTCTATTTTTAGTTCAATTTTTCATCTAATCAAGTAGTGTCTCCACACTCTCAAGGCATACACAATGCCCAATAACTCCAAATTGTGCATTGTGTAGTTCTCCTCATTCTTTCTTAACTTCCTTGAGATGTAATCGATCATGCCAGCGTCTTGCATCAAGACTCTGCCTAAGACTTCCTTGTATGCATATGTTCATAGCAATAAGTCCTCATCCATGTCTGAGACCTTTAGTATCGACGTTGTCATCAAAAAATCCTTGAGCCTTCGAAATGCTTCTGCACATTTCACCGTCCATGGAAACTTGTTGTTTTTCTTCTGCAATTCCATGATTGGATTTGCTATCTTCGAAAAACCTTCGATGAACCGTCGATAATATCCAACTAAACCCATGAAGCTACATACTAATGGTACATTCATCGGTGTAGGGAATTTCATAATATCCTCTACCTTCGCTATATCCACAACCATATCTTCGTCGGAGATAACATGCCCTAAATAATGAATCCTCGATTGATAAAAAGAGCATTTCGAAACTTTCCTGTATAATTTGTTCTCTCATAATAACTATAGTACCAAGAGCAAATTTTCTTCATGCTCTTCCATCGTTCGATAATATATCAAAATTCCATCAACGAATACTTCAACAAACTTGTCCAAGTATTCGTTGAACACCCAATTCATCACGATCATGAATACCCCTAGGGCATTTGACAGTCCAAACGGTAAAACAATAAACTCGTAATTTCCAAACCTCATCTTGAATGCAGTCTTAGGAATGTCTTCCTCAATCTGTAACTGGTGGTATCATGATCTCAAGTTGATATTCGTGAATAGTTTCTCTCCCTTCATTTAATAAAAAAAATCGTTTATTCTTGGCAAAGGATACTGGTTCTTGATCATTGCCTTGTTCAATTGACGATAGTCAATGCAAATTCTCCATGAACCATCCTTCTTTCGAATGAAAATGATAGGCACACCCCAAGGTGAAAGACTTGGACGTATAATTCCTAGATCCATCAACTCTTTCAGTTGCATTTTCAACTCATATAACTCAGGGGTCAACATCCTATAAGGAACTCTTTCTATCGGTTCAGTTCCAGGTTTTAGGTCGATGGTAAATTCCAATTCACTCTCAGGAGAAAAACTTGGTAACTCCTTTGAGAATACGTCTGCAAATTCTCGTACTATTGAAAGTTTTTCTAGTCCTTCCACCATGCCCTTTTTGCTCAATGCAAGGATGAGCTTGCATCCCTTACGCATGTTCTTCCATAGATGTAGGGAAGAGAGGAACCTTAGGGAAACTCCCTGGTTCCTTCCTACAATCACTCATCTATGCCCTTCATAATCGATCAAGCTCAAATGTTTTGTCTTACAAATGATTATCACATCATGTGATTCCAACCAGTCCATACCAATAACGTTGTCATAAGATCCTAATATCGTGACATACAGGCTGGCATTTGTGAAACAATATCCCAGGTTAAGGCTAAAATATGTAACCTTCCCTCCAACCTTCTTATTGGCTCCCAAATACATTTCCACGTTGCTAAACTTGTTCTGTTTGAGTGCCTTTACCTTAATTCTTTTTATCACTCCACCCAAAATAAATCTCTTTGTAGCACTTGGATATACCAAAACACTAAAGTTCTAGTCAGTGATGGTACCTAATGTCTCGAGAATAGTAGACTGGTGCTTGACTTGGTGGTTATTCACCGCTGCATGAATCTAGTGGGCCTTGCCCAAATATCCTACTGTAGTGTGTCCGACTGACCCGACTACTCTCTCCCTCTCAATTGGACAGTCACATTGGTAATGTGGCTCTCCGTATGTTCAACATCCAATCTTCAGTCGAGTGATCCTGCTCCCCGAATTAGAAGATGATGGCCCACCATCCTAGAACCCTAGTTTGTTATGCTCAACCAACCTCAATTGTTGTTGTTGCAGACAATGTTTTTGTTGGTGTTGTGGTCCTCTATAGGGAGTCCTCTTCTAAGGCATTGCCCACCGTGGTGTCATGAATGTGGATCCTATTAGAGTGCCTTGATACCCTAATGGATGTCTAACGAGTGTATGATGTTGTTCTGCACCAGATGTTGCCTGTCTTGTTGGTCTCGCAGAAGTCCTTCTCTAACCCTCACTGATGAGTTGGTCCTCAGTTATGAGTGCCTTCTGTACATCATCGTTCAATGTCTAAGGCATTAGGATTCTCACTTTCGCATGAATGTTTACGTTAAGGCCGAACACAAACTTATTGAGATTGAGCTTCTCGATGTTGAGATGTGGAGAATACTTAAGTAGCTCCATGAAACAAGCCTCATACTCAGCCACCATGCGACCTCCCTGTCATAAGGCATTGAACTCATTGTGTTGGTGCTCAATGAATTCCTCATTCAAATACCTCTCTCGAAACTGCGCCTTGAACAGTTCCCATTACACATATTCGACGACCATATTCAATTGTGCTATGAGTGTCTTCCACTATAGAAGAGCGCTCCCCTTCAGCTGAAAGACCGCCATGTAAACCTTCATGTTGGAGGTGTAGTTGTGAAGTCAAAAACAAATCACCATGTTCTCCAACCAAGCCTCGACAGTTTCCCTGTTTGTGGCACCCAAAAACTGTAGAAACTTGACCTTCTTGAGTTCTCAGTGAACAATACTAGTATTGACTGGGGCACGCTGTGGACCCTTAGTGGGTACATGCACCCTGGACTCATCTCTATCCAGATGGCTGATCAAGGCCTCTGACATCCTTTGAAGGAACCTCATCAACCTAACCACATCCCCCATAGC